>BQNB010034383.1:0-14229 GCA_026074375.1 Tanacetum coccineum
TATAAGGAACTTGCCCGGGTCTCCAAGCTTTTCGGGAAGCTTTTTAAGGAGGACCGCAGAGCAATTCTCATTCAAAGGTACACTCGAAAGTTCAAACAATTTCTCCTTGTTACTAATCAATCTTCTAAACATAGGGGCACACTTAGGCATATAAAGCAAAGCATCCGCAAAACTCAAATCAAAATGTATCTTTTGAAAAATTTCAAGAAACTTCATCGATTGAGCATTGGATTTTTCATGGAGCTTTTCTTGGTTAAGTCGAGAAGGATATGGAATATTAGGCTTAGGTAACGTCCTAGAAACATCGGGTTCCGGAATGGGAATGGGAATAACCGGAGGTTAGATGTGAGCGGTACTTCCTTGGAAATTAGTTTGCTCCTTATCCGTTGTCACCTCGGTTTCTTGTTTCATTACTTTTTTGGGAGAAGGATTAGTAGGAATCAAAGGTCCCTCATAAGCAACACCACTTCGAGTAGTGATTGTTTTCATCTCACCCTTCGGGTTAGGAATAGTATTACTCGGAAGAGTACCCGAAGTTAAGGCTTGGTTTTGAAAAAATCCACTTAGCATATTTTGTAAATTATTTTGAAAAGCATTTTGTTGATTCATCAAGACAGTTTGTTGAGTCTTCATTGTATTTTGAATTTCATTCTTAAAGTATCCTTTCAACGAGTTGATTTGATTTTGCATGTTTCTCATCATTTGGTCATTAGATTTCATATAATTTGAAAACTCATTTGGAACTCCTTGTTGAACTTGATTATTTGAAACTTGAAAACCTTGATTACCATGAAAATTACTTCCCCGATTAAAATTATTCCCTTGACCTTGATTTTGATTATACCTATTTTGACCATTGTTTTGCACCGGAGCAAAACCGGGTGGTGCCATGTGGTTACTAACACGGTTTGGAGGGGCTACTTGATTGTAAGCACCCGTTGCCGCACAAACACTCGATTGATTGCTATCGGTATTAGGACAATTGTAATAAGCATGAGCACCACCACAAGTGACACATATTTCCTCAACCGCTTTAACCGTAGCGGGAGCGACAACTTTCTTAGAAACAATCTCAACTAAGGTCGAAATTTGGTCCGCAAGCTTATCAATTCTCTCATCCGTCTTAGAAGAACTTTCCCTAGAAGTCGAATTCACCCTAGAAACATTCGGTTTGTTTCGTGAATAACGAACTTTTGATTTATTCTCAATTATATTCAAAGCCTCTCTAGTAGTCTTACTCAAAAGATTTCCACCCGCCGCGGCATTTAAGGAGTCTTGATCGTTATCATTTAAACCATTATAGAAAGTATCTATTTGGGTTAACTCCGTAAATCCGTGGTGGGGACATGCTCTAAGCATTTCCTTAAATCGTTCCCATGCTTCACTAAATGTCTCATCGAATTTTTGGGTAAAACGAGAGATTTCATTTTTTAAGTGAGTGGTCTTCGAGGGAGGGAAAAATTGATTCACGAATTTGGTTACGAGATCCTCCCAAGTCAAGATAGAATTAGGAGGTTCTTTATCGTACCAAATCCTAGCGTTCCCCTCGAGGGAATATGGAAATATCATGAGTTTATTCACATCATTCGGTACATCCTTAAATTTTTTAAGTCGAGGTAATCCTTTTGAAATTGTTAATATGAGTATGGGGATTGTCCCTCTCAAAACCATGAAATGGGCTAGCTTGGACTAATTGTAGCAAATTTAACAAATTTGTTTTAATCTCAAAATGATCCGCATTAATTTCAGGTAAAACGATAGCTTCTCCATACCCTTCCGTGGGTGCACGGAGTAGCTCTTCTATTGTACGTTCTGCCATTGGTGCAACTTTAACGATAGTGAAACGAAGCTCGGGTTCGACTATGTTTGGAGCACGTCCACAATTTTACGTACTCGGAATAGGTAACGTTTATGTACTATTTGGAAAATTTGAATTCAAGTGCTCATGCAACTAAACATACAAATGAAATGAGAACAGAAAATATATTTGTTTACCGAATAATCAACAAAACTAAGGGTAACTCACTTAAAGTAAAATAAATTTTTCAAAAGAGGTGCGCCTTTTATCGAAATGACACAAGAACGGTAATTTTTTTAATCTAAGGTTCGGAACTTATTGATGGAATAATACTTCCATTGGAAAGTATAAAATATTGTGACTTTACCCAACTTGTAGAAAAATTATTTCTTATTTCACAATTCACAAGAAAAATTCGAAAAATCCGGAAGAGCAAAATATTTTTGTATTTTTCCTTTTCATTAATCATCTACTATACTAAAAAGAAAAGAAAAAAAAAAATTAACATTTTATATTTTTAAAAAAAATATATTTTGATTTTTCTCAAAAGCGTGAACCTTTCCGAAGACGAAAGGTTCTCCAAATCACGATCGACAAATGCAAATGAAGGAATCTTAATCACAAATCCCCGGCAGCGGCGCTAAAAACTTGGTGTGTAAAGTTTTATATACGTAATAATATCTAAAGTATAGAAAATTCCAAAACTACCCTTGAGGACAAAGGTAGTAGGAAAAATCTTACAAAAATACTACACGTTTAACCGGTAAGTGATTACCGGGTCGTTTTCCCAAAGATTTATGAAATTGAGACTTCGTTTGTTTTTTGGACAATGATTTGAATTAGTTCGATATTGATTGTTTTCTAAAATCCTAATAGTGAGCAAATAAAGGCATAATTAATATCTAACTACGAAAAAGCGATAACTGGAATTAAGAAAAAACTCGCATACAAAGTAAGCAGATTTACTAAAATTAAACCCTAAATGATTTTCTAAACTATTTCTAATCCTAAATGATTATTTATTAATGGAAAGCTAAGGAAATACTAAAACGAGAGTGATTTAAGCTAAAGACGAAGAAAACGAGAACGGGGATCGAATCCCGTTCTTTAAAAATTGAACTTTCAAAATATTAACCCTACGAAAGTAAATGTCAAACCTAAAACCTGAATAATAAAAGAAAATTTTTATAAAAAAATTATTTTTTTTGATTAGATTTTTATCTATTTTTTATAATTTTTTTAAGTTATAAATAAAAAAATGATTAAAAATACTAAATTAAACTCTAAAAATCTAGAAAAATCACAAAATGTGTAAAATTGAAAGACTGATTAACTAAAAATTAGAACAGGAAATGAGCTTAACTGAAAAGCTCAAAAAGCTTAAAAATAAGCTACGGTTTATATTAAAGAAAAGGAAATGAAAAAGGTGGTAAAAGGAAAGTGTAGGCAAAATTCAACGGATAGCAATATGAAGCACAATGGTTACTATGTGTTGAGTGTGGGACGTGTGTGTGTGGAACAGGAGGTCATGGGTTCGAATCTATGGCCTCTTGTTTTTATATATATTTTTTTTGTAAATTTTTGGAAACAAAGTTGTAAAATAACTAGGAATGAACAAAATTTGTGAAGACAAACTTTTTGAAACTTATCAAATAAGCTAGAAATTGGCTTAGCTTTAGACAGAAAAGACTAAACTACTATTTTGGACTTTTTTCAAAACTTAATGGACTCAAAAGCTCAAATAAGCTAAAACCTAAGAAGAGAATAAACTACTACCACCTAAAAAGCAGATTTAAGCTAAAAACAAGTTAAAAGAACAACCAATAAGCTGAGAAAACAAATAAGCACTTCTACTAGAATTGAGAACCAAACAGTCCCTAGAGGCAACTTTGGGCTTAAATTTCTATAAGCTATAGGACACTTAAGACAAAATGGCTAATACAAGCTTAAAGTTTAACTTCCAAAGTTCATAAAACAGCTTCTAAAAATCCTTTTAAAGATCAATTGCTTAATGAAAAAGTAAATAGAAAACTGTTTATACTCAGACTGAACTAAGTGTGTTTTTGGTTCATTTAAAAGACAAAAAGCTAATTTGCAGCTTAAAAACAGATGGCTCAATGAGCTTATTTTTAAAAAGAAAGTTTAAACAATTGTGAACTACCATATAACCTACTATCGACTATATTAAAACTAATTATACTAAACTTTAAACCTCTGAAAAATGACATTGAAAAGTGCCTCTTGACTGTTTTCCCTATCTGATGCATATGACACTTAAGTGTCCAAAACTCAAAACTATCAAATGCAGGCTTAAGGAACCTGTTTCTATATCTCTAGAATACTTAAGCTGAAACAAATTAATGCAATGACATCCGACTAGAACAGACTAGCTTAAAATGCTTATTAATTAAACTATGGGCGACAGACTCAATCCACTAGTTTAACCAAGCAAAAAAAACTGAATTAAATCATACAAACTCTTTAAATTCTCCTTTATAAACCCTCAAAAATGGAGTTTAGACAAATTAAAGAAACAAAAGTCACACAACAGTATTAACTTAATTAATATTGCCATGACCCAAACACCCGATTAAGTGTCTCAAAACTCCATTTTGTAGCATATATTTTTTTTGTAAAAGTAAGAACAATTCCTTAATACCAGATAGTAATAAGCTACTAGCAGACTTAATAAGCAACAATCAACAAGTAAATAAGCAGGAACTATAAGCAAACTATCTAAGCTAATTTTTTGGTTTTTTAACTGATTTTATGACAAATACAAGCATATTAATGATTTTTAATCCTAATAAGTAAACAGCAATACGCATAAAACGATTAAAATAAGCACAATAAGGCTAAACCTAACAATAATTAGCAGATAATAAACTATATTAAACTAATGTGCAGATAGTAAAGGTAAATAAAAACTTACTTAAGCCTCACTCTAAACATGGCTAAAAAAAAAAAACTCAATTGAGCTAACACAAGCGCTAACTTATCAAGTGATTAAGCTAAAGGAGTCCTGAATTCCATCCATGAATGACTTCCCTTCCTTAAAAGTTGTGGTTAAATTTATTTGTGGATTAGAGAGTAAATTAAAGCTCATTTAAGCTTATTTAAGCTTTAATGAGTACTTTACTAGCTTATGAGTATATATGAACAACTTATTAAGCTAATTAAACCCACAATTGCCCTATTATTGCAAATTTTCAGTAACAACATATTTTACACAAGTATAAAAGGTGAACTGCAAACATTTAATGATGAAAAACTAGATTACAAGGCATATATAAATGAAGAATTACAAAGGATTACACTAAATTGCTAGAAAATTATAATAAGCTATCACTAAACTACTCCTAAATTAAGCTAGATATATCTTTTTTGAGTGAGCAAGGTCTTGTATTTAAAGCCTCTGGAGAAAGGATCTAAACCTCCTCTGCACACCAACCTCTTGAACTATAAATCTGGCCCTTATTAACCTTCACTCCATTAGATACCATCTCTTATCCGTTAGATCATTAAGTGAGAACACGAATTGCTAGCGTGGCAATCCGTGGTTTGATTCTCTTGTGCTTCTTTTGGCTGTGATTCAATGTAAATTTCCCATCAATGTGTGTTTCTTTGGCTCCTACGTGTCATTCCTTGAGTAAGATTGACCAATCATAGGGCTTGAATGACGTTTCACCTTGCTGACATGTAAGCTTAGTACTAAGCATCTTTTGTGCCAGGTTAATTGCATTAATCCAAGTAATTTTGGGATTTAAATTAGGGAAGTACGCCTGGAATAGTACAACAACGTTCCCCGGCCCTTTTCTTCTTTGACTTTCTTTTTGACCCGGTTTATATAAACATTTTGACAAGGCCACTTTAAATGGATTTGGGCCAAAGGTAATTAGTATGGGGCTGGGTATGGGTTACAAATGTTATGGTTTGGGTAGAAGGGATTAATTTAATTAGCACTTAACGACCGTTAGTCCTATATTAACAAAGGACTAACTGTGTTATTGTTTTTAGGGTTTTTGTTGAATTTGAGTTAACAATAAGGGTATTTTGGGTATTTTTAAGGGTTTTGTCCAAGATGACCAGAGTTTGACTTTGTTGACCTTCATAAAAACTACCAACTCCTTTGTATTGATCCGTTCCTATGTCCTGTTTTCCATGTCGGTTTTGACCATTTTTCCCCTCCCCCCCCTTATGATTTTTGCATATCCCCCGGCGGCCTACACATTCCAAACAACCAATAATAACACAAATACGGCATAATTTTTAGACATTTTATCATTTAAGGGTCATTTTGATATGTTACAAAAGAAATGTGGATTTTCTCATATACAACACTGCTTCAGTACGCTTACACTTTTAATCAAGAGCAGTCTTCTATCAATGGTTTTCTAAATCGTTGAACCCAAATTTCCAAAAAGAAACTTTCAATGTCAAATTGGCTAACAACACATAATTTGTGGTAGTTTCTATAAAAGTGGTATTTATTAAAAATGTGTGTTCTACTCTCACTTCCACGAATAATTTTCAAAGAAATTGAAGTACGAAGAATTGTCATTTATGTGAACAATTTCTTGGGGGGGAAGCTTTTTTATAAAAACAAACCTTTTAATGTGTTTGGGTAAACATCACATAAATGTCAATTTTATGTATCCAAACCAAACATCATTTTGTGAAATTAAAATGTAGGAAACCTGATAAATGTCAATTACTTAATACCATAGTTCCCTAAGTGCAACCACACTCCCGGTCTTCAACATTTATGTGGTGTCATATCAATTTTTTCACTCAAATGTCAAGTTTTAAATAAATATTGTATCCCCCATAGTACTATTGAAGGGGAGCTATCGGAAACTGAATTCATCATATATCGTGGTATAATTTTTTCCCCCCATAAATATCATCATGTCAAATTTAAATCATTGGATATTTTTAAATACTAAGTGTTTTTATTATTTAAAATAAGGAGAAAATGTGAATAAAATATATATACAAGAATGTTATCCTTTAAGACCTAAGTGCAACTCTTTCCTTCATGCTAAACAAATTTCGAATCTCCTGGAGCACATATTGTAGGGGTATTTGAAAATAACAATGTCAGAAAATGTGTTATGGTTCAATCTCTAATACCCAACAACCTATTAATTTCAGACGATTCTTGAAGTCATAATGGTGTATAGGTTAGGAATAAGTCCTACGAACTAACAGAACCGGAGGGATCTACTCCAAGGACAATCCAGAGTTAGAAATAGCATCCTGAAGTATGATTTGGAGAAGAATGAGTATAAGGGAAAAATGCCGAACTAAGATTAGCAAGCACTGGAACAATTACAAACAAGGTGTTTAGTAATGTACGTCTTGGTGAGCATTTAAAGGGGTTGAAGAATTAAAAAGAAATGTATGGATCAAGGGTAAAAACAAAGAAGCCCCCACCCAACCTAAGGACAGAAATCGGTCAATAACATAATCAAAATCAAAATCATAAAGAGATTGTTGATATTGAAGACGACATAATGTACCCAGTGATCAAATGCAACAACCTTCCCAGCCATTCGGTTTACTCTCACTCAAAAGAAATTGTCATCAATTGTCATGGAGATACACATTGTATCTAATGACAATCTACATTTGAGATTGTTGAAAAGAATATGTAAGCAGTCCTGCACCACAGCCTCCGATTACAAAAACCAAATTGCAATAAATCGATCTAGAGCCAAAAGAGATCAAATTATAAATCCATTAGGATACAATGTCAAAAATAACACATGTTGAAACACCAAAAGTTTCACAAAGTTGTAACAAAGACCTAGCGCATTATCCATGAGATCTTGCCAGAACATCCGATGATACTTAAGTAATTCACCGTGAAGAAGGAGAATCCTGCTTTAGCCCCACATCAAACAAGCTCTTGGTAGTGGCATTGCAAAAATCTACATGAATCGAGCTTGAAGTAACGACACACCGATTTGGTCCAGTAAATGAATGATGACTACATCAGAAAGATATAACAATCTGATTTATTTCTACCGGTTGTCTGCTTTGAGACCGTTCAGGTAATGAAACTAGCAAGAAAGAAAAATGAATCTAATACATCTGTGTTAGAAGATCAACTCTTGAGCTGGAAACCCTGTCAAGGAGATGTCTTTAATCTACCAGATCACAGGTATAGTACTTAATACTAAAGAACGGGAAACCGGAGGTAATGAAACTAGTACACAGATGAATAACAAAGCAAATTCATCTATTATTGCTAACTATTTTATTTCAGGATAAGACGAAGGAGTTTGCAGCTCATTCCAGTAAAGTCGGATTCATAAACCACATGCTAAACACAAGCTTTCAAAGTCAATCGTTCCAACAACAAGATAATTGATTCTATCTAAACCTTCCCCATCATCCAAAGATCCCTCAAAGTCAATCAAAGAATCGTATATTGGGAAGATTGTTAAAGACCATGAGATCATATATGTCAAACAAGAATGTAACAAGTATGAGCATGTTGGTCAAGAGCACAAGTTGATCAAAAAGTCAAATCAAGTATGATTACCAAGTCAGGAGATGATCGCAAGATAAAGAATCTCACTCAAGAACTCACAGTCAAAGAAGATAAAGGGCTCAAAATCAAGATCACAAAGCATGAATGAACAAAGCCATTACAAACAAGCAAAGACTAAGACCAAAGATAAACAAGGCAAAGCATAAATGTCAAAAATCATATCTTCAACATTAGGGGAGACAATGATAAAACAAGACAACCTCCTACAAGAATGTTATCAGTCATACAAGAACGTCAACATAGAAATAGAAGAACTTAAAGAAGACCACAACAATGGAGGAGTTCGAAGAAAGAGACCTCGACATTGGGGGAGATTGTTAGCCTTAATTTTATATAAGTCAAACAAGAATGTTATCGGTCTTATTAGTCACAATTAGTCTTGTAATGTAATAGGCTAGTCGGGTATTAACGGGCTTGGTTTGTAACCTAATATTGTCTATGTTTAGGGTTAAAGCCCCAGATAAGCCAAGCCCGGCCCATTAGTAGAAAGCCCATGTGCCAACTAGTAGGATAGGGTATAAAAGGAACCCTCTCCACACATGGAGAGGGTGTTGGTTGCATTTGTTTTATTTTGTAATCCTCTAATTCTTTCTCTAATCTAATATTTCAAGTTTTCCTCTCTTTTCTTCTTCTTTCATTTTCGGCTTATTTAAGGGCTTATTTGGGTTTACTTATTGTTGAGTTTGGATTATATTGTGGGATAACACCTTGATTAAATGTGACAGCTTTCCTGCTTTGAGAATCTCCTCTATTTGCCTCTTCAGGTGCATGCATTAATCAGTGGTATGCCCTACTTCCCCTTGGAACTCATAGAATTTGCTGGCGTTCCTTTTTTCTACTGGGGTTGTCATTGGCATAGGGGGTTTAAACTTTCCTTTATCTAAAGCCAAAATTTCATCTTTGGTGTTTTTTTTGTGAGGGGTGGCGCCTGTCCTGCTTTTTGCCGGGACCATTGTTGGTTCCAAAGCCCTCTTCTTGGAATTTTTGCTTCTGTCCAGCTTCTTGATGTTTCCATGATGGAAATGACTTCTTCCGCTCATGATTAGAAGCCGCCACCTCACCTCTGAGGAATGTTGTAGTCACCCTCATCATTTCGTCTACTGACTTTGGAATTTTATCATGTAGACGTTTGATTAATTCGGATATTGGAGATTCGTGCAAAAATCATTGAGATTACATGCATCTGAGCTCCCTTCGCATCCCTGCAGTCGAGCTTGTAACTCCGCCAAATTATTCTGTGTTATCTCCCAATCTCTTGCTTATGTGGTGAATTTCGACCGGATCTTTGATGCACTTCTTTTGCTGGAGGTAGTTCTCTAGAATGCTTTCTTTAAGTCATCATAACTATCAATGGGTTCTGGGGAAGTCATCAAACCATACACCTTTGCGTATTCCAGTGAGCGTGGAAAATGAACCTATACACCAACGTTTTGGCATCGACTAGCTCGTTTGTCATTGCGGCCGCATGGAAGATTTTTTTTAAGTAAAACTTCTGGGCTTCATTCCGCTTCCGTCAATTTCTTGTGTGACTAGGCATTCTAGTTTTTGGAAAATCAAAGTAACAGATCCGGCGTGTGAAAGGATGTTTCCTCACATACCCATGGCTAGGACAGATCGTCCTCCACAACACTTAACTTTTGCCTTTTTTATTTTGACTTCCAATGTCCCCCTCCGCTATCTTCACTTTCGGAGAATCCTTCTGTAACCCGGGATGATGTCCCTCCGTGGTAGCAATCCTTTTTATGCATCACGTATTCGTGCTCCTATTGAGCGGGAACTTTGGTAGCTGCTTTTCTGGAATGTGCGGCCTTATTTCCTAACCTTTTGAATACGTCTCATTTCCTTCTTTCTTTTGACCTTCGTCTTAGGGATGCCGACCCATCTCGTTTTAGCCTTAAAAAGACGCTACCGGTCGGTTGTGGGCTGTGAGAGCGCATGTGCCTTTGCCTTTCTTATCGGTTCTTCTTTAGTGGTTGGCGTTTTTGACTCTGAATATTGTGATTCATCGTGAGTCCTTAAGTTTCCTTTTCGAACAGTCCGCCTGAAAGGAGACGTAGCTTCAAAAACCGCTTACCAACTTATCCAGTTGAACCTTCTCGTGGTGCATTTTTTCGGATATGATTGGCAAAAGCTGATGGTAGTTTTTGCCGTAGTACTCTCGCAGGGCTGCATCAGAAGCAGGCCTGCCCGAGTCCTGCGGGACTTTCTCCTTTCTTAGCGTATTTCACCCGGCGGACGTGGGTTGGCTAAGGGGAGTTTGCTCGTGAGTGCTCATAATGAGTATTTTAGAAAACGCAGTTGTATTCGTGGTCCCACAGATGGCGCCAACTTGTTAGTACAAAATATGTGACGGGGTATGAGATAGATCTAGGACGCTTACTGGGTCGGGCCAATAAGTTGTTGATGGATTGGATCTTGTTGGGAATTATGCATTCCTAACTTAGTACAGTTAGTTCTATACTTAGTACCGCTAGTTATAGTTAGTATTGAAAGTACAAAATGTTAAGTACTGTTCAGATAGTTAGTACCGTTAGTACAAAATAGTTAGTACCGTTTAAGAGATGATTGAATGAAGATATTGAAGGAAAAGATATGTATTATCTTTTACGTGTTTTGTAAGCCTGTTAGGGTTTATCCTTGGTATATAAAAGGAACCCTACGGCATTAGAGAGATGATACACAGAGAAAACATACAGATCTCATCTCATACAATCATATCTCATAGTTAGTAATATGTAATCATATTAGCAGATTAATAGAAATCAAAGTTTAGTATTCATTGTTCTTCTTAATACTATTGTGTAGATTCCGCAAAAACAATAAGTTTTATAACAGAGTTTCCTCTATAGTCAATCCTGTAATAATACAAGTTGGCTATCACCCTTGAGCATGCAGCAAGATCTGTTTAGTTTGGGACACACAAGTGGGTTATCAGAGCCTGTAGAAACCTAAGTAAGAAGCACCAAAACTAGTTATAAACCCCTATCTTACAAAGCAATTCAATGGCTGGATCACAAGATGATATTCCACCACCACCACCACCACCATCACAAACACCAACACAACAAACTCCTCACACTGTTTCAACCATCAAACTTCCTAAACTCAAGAAGTGAGGAAAAGAGACATATGGGGCCTGGAAAATGGAACAATATTAGCACCATAACGATTAATCCTATCTAGGAAGTTATACATAAATGGAAATGGTCCTGATATCAATCTCTATAAATACACAAGGTTAAATCCAGGTTCTGCCTTCAAAGGGACTGCCGAAGAGATCTTAGCCAAGAAAGAAAGAAAGAAAAAGCAAAGACAACTTTGCTTATGGCATTATACCAGAAGATCAACTAGCAAAATTTTCATAAAAATCTGATGTAAAGAGATAGTGGAGAAGCCATCAAATCTATATTTTGGGGAAATGATGAAATCAAAAGAAGATGCAGAATTATATTCCTAAAGCTAAAACAAGTTTGAAGGTTTCCTCTATATCAAACTCAAGAAGGACTACATAAAAGGCTATCACAGGTTTCAAAGTCCTTCTAGTCAATTAGTAGATTCAATGGTGCAGGCCCTTGTTTGGGGGGGGGGGGGGGGGGGGTCGACGGGGGCACTGAGGATCAAATAAGAAAATTCCTTAAGGTCCTCTACCTCTGCTGTCTCAAGTTTCCTTAATCATGAGAACCAAGCCAGGAGTGGAAGCCAGGAGTGGACAGTCTCAGTTTTAATGATTTGTATAATAATCTTAGAGTCTTTGAGTCTGATGTTAAATGCTTTACTGCATCATCCTCTAGCACGTAGAATGTGGCATTTGTTTCAGAGAACACTAGCAGTACTAATGATGTTAGTACCGCTTATGGTGTTTCTAATTCTTCTGGTCATAACTCACAATATGAACATACTTCATCATACTCCTTACTTGTAAATCAATCCAGTTGTACTCAATTAGATCATAAGGATCTGGAATAGCTTGATGAGTTTGATTTAGAAGAAATAGACTTGAAATGGCAGGTGGCCATGATTTCCATAAGAATGAAAAAGTTCTACAAAAAGATAGGTAGAAAGCTACAATTTGATGCCAAGGAACCGGTTGGTTTTGA
Source organism: Tanacetum coccineum (assembly GCA_026074375.1). Lineage (NCBI taxonomy): Eukaryota > Viridiplantae > Streptophyta > Magnoliopsida > Asterales > Asteraceae > Tanacetum > Tanacetum coccineum. The sequence continues at coordinate 12,455 of BQNB010034383.1, forward strand.
CAAAACCAAAGTCGAGTGCTATAGCTATCACAAGACAGGACATTTTGCTAAAGAGTGCAGATCCAAAGGGAATTAAGATAGTAGTAGGAGAGATGCTTGGAACACTGAGAATAAGGATAAAGACAATGAGAGGAGATCTGGTAAACAGGAGGACTCTAAAGCTTTGGTGACTATTGATGGAGAAGGTGTTGATTGGACCAGTCACTCAGAAGATGAAGAAGATCATGCTTTGATGGCATTCAACTCAAATAGTTCCAGTAATGAGGTACAATCTTGTTTTGATGAATGTGTTGCATCATATAATAAGCTTAAACAATTGTATGATGAACATAGGGAACAACTTGGAGATGCCAGTATAGAAATACCGGCATATACTCAAGCTTTAAAGAAAGTTGAAGCACAATTAGTTACTCATCAACAAAGTTAACTTTGGTATGAGGAAAAGTTAAGGTTTATGAAAATAGACTTAGATGATAAAACTGATGTCCTTACATACCATAAGAAACTATTGGCATAAGCTGAAAAAGAAAAAGAAGATTTAAAAGCTAAAGTAAAAAAATGGCACAACTCTTCTAAAAATCTTAATATTTTGCTAAATAGCCAGATGAGTGTTAGGGATAAGGCTGGGCTTGGGTATGGTGATCAATTTAATAAAGGTGTTTTAAGTTATGAAAATGAAGTTTTCCAAAGTGTGTTTGTTAGTAGGACAAGTGAAACAGAAAATAGTTCTGTGAATGATAGATATGCAGAGGGGATGCATGCTGTTCCCCCTCCAATGGCAGGGATCTACATCCCTTTTGGACCTGATAAAGAAATAGATGACTCACAATTTACATATGGTCCAAAGCAATCTAAACCTAGTGAATCTGATGCTAGGAGTAGTGACTTTAATTCTTATGAATCCAATTGTAGTGATGAAACACATGAATCTATACCTAAAATAGTTGTCAATGAACCCACAGTAGTAAGTCAACCTAAAATTTGGAATGATGCTCCTATCATTGAGGAGTATGAATCAGATAGTGAAGATGAACATGTGTCTCTACCCTCAAAAGAATAGGAAACACCTAGTTTTGCTAATACTATTAAGCATATAAAAACATCTAGGTAAACTGTTAAACAATAAAACATATGTAGTAAGAGTCCTAAACCTAACAAAAAGGATTGTAGTGGTTTAATATCTAAAAAATTGGGTTTGGGATATGGGTTTACTACAAAAGCATGTTTTGTATGTGGAAGTCTTAGATGCAAAGAAAAAGTTTGTTATGTATCCACGATTTATTTCAATCTTTTTGACTAATCAGCTAAAGAAAGTGCCCGTGCCCTCAGACCATTTTCCTATTAATGCCTTAACAAGTAAAGTTTTCTCCTTTATGGTTAAAAAGGGAAAACATTTTTTAGGCAAAGTCACGCCACTGTTTCCTAACATGTTGGTTCAACCAACAGAGGATGAGGGTGAAGGGTCAGAAAGACCATCTGAACAACAACCTATTTTGAGCCTCAGTCTGACCCATCACCTAGACCTTCACCCACTATACCTATTACAGATCCTATTCCTAAGGATTCTGGTGGAAATCTTGGAAGTCAGTCATCCAGTGATAAATCTCTTTCAGGGAGTGAGGGTGGCTTGACTCTCCAAAGTATCTATGATCTCTATCTTTGATTGTGTACACAAGTCACAGCTTAAGCTACAGAAATCAAATCTTTGAAGGCACAAGTCAAGAGATTGAAAAAGCAAGCCAGGCCTTTCATTCTTCATCATAAAGCTTGGCTCA
>BQNB010034383.1:14557-51644 GCA_026074375.1 Tanacetum coccineum
AAACACACCCTTCGGTTGGGCCGAGCCCACACCGAATCCACAACCACTTGTGGGTTGGGTCGAACAAACAAAAGGGTCGGTTGGACCGAGCCCACACCGAAACCATCCACACCATAAGTCACAAAGCACAAATAAGATATAACTTAGCTTATTGAATAAGCAAAACCTCTAAATAAGCCCTTATAGTATTTTTTTTATAAAATAAAAAATTACCATAACAACCATTTTATTTAAACTCAAAAATCTTTTCTTTCTTTCCCTTTTTAGCCGTCGAACAAACACCCCTTTTTACATTTTCGGTTTCAAGTTTCGATCTTTTTGGCGATCAACTTGTACAACAAGCGTCTAGACATCACCATAATCACAAAAGTACAACTTTAAAACAAAGTTTTTGAAAAACATACTTGTTTGACGAGTTTGGTTCGGCCGTGACACGCGAATAAAACCCAAAACCTTATTCTTTTACAACCCGAAACTACTAGCTATCAACCCAATAACATATTCTTAACCCGTGTTCTTGAGAAATCTTCAAAATCTTTGTTTCTTATCTTCCTTGTGGCTCGTCCGAATGTAGAGAGAGAGAGGGAGAGATAAAAATTTTTGTTATTTTAAAACTGAGAGAATGATGAAAAATTTATTAAGGTGGAGGAATATATGTGTACCAAGGGAACATACTAGCAATATTTTAGCCTTCTTGTCCCATCTTATCTCCTTTAGGCGTCCAAGCATCCTAGGAGGCCTCGGGTCTTCCTTTTTGTGTCGGGATCACTTAAAAACTCAACTTTCATCTATTTAAAACGTCAACCAAACTTAGTTATAATTTCCATTGTGTTTAAAATCATTTTTCCATAAACCTAGGTTATTCATAAGACACCTATCACATTAAATTGCTACAAAAATCCATTTTGAGCCGTTATCGGCCGACTCCAGACCGAAAACATAAATTTTTGACAAAACTCAATCAAACCTCGCTCATCTATTTAAAAACACTTCAAATCACAAAATATGGCTTGATAACTTATATTCACCCAAAATTTCACCTTTTTACGACTGTTACAGTCTTTTACCGAATTTCACGAAAACAACCATTTTTCTGATAACTTTCAAATCTCACACTCATGATTTACGATTTAAATCAATGTTATTTCATTAATATTAATTTATTAAATAAATAAACCCATTAACACATTCCCAACTTCATTAATCTCCACAATTAAATAAACTGTCATGCCGGTACGCGCTATAAAACAGGAAAAACAGATCAAAAGTTATTAATTTACGAACTCAAAACTACATCAAACTCTCGGTTAAACCGAAACCGCTTTTACGCAAAATAGTCAACAGAAGTCAACTTTTGAGCTTTCATCAGGAAAACTGACAAGATTAAAAGACTTCAAAATATAAAACTATAATATTTTATAACACTTAACCCTAGAAATATTACCTTTTATCACAAGTTTACCCGCGTATATCTGAGAATCGTTACTGAAAGAATTCCGTGTTTGCTAATTGATGTAGTCTTTCGACAATAGTCGCGTTTTTACGTTTCGAGTTAATATTTAAATTTTCAAAATTTATCGTAAAGTTTTTACGCGTTTTTAGTTTTGTGCGTATACCGTGAATATAACTAGTATCAATTGTGCATGAAATATCTAGATATTTGCATGTCCAAAAATTTGTAAGATCAAATTGGTCCCCTTTTGTTCCCTTCTTTTCTTACGTTGGACCACCACACACACACATACATGCTTTTCAAATTTTGAAAGCTTACAAATGAGGCTAGGTTCATTTCACTCTTCACCTCATTCTCTCTCAAGAAAACATACACTCAATATTGTGCTCTCTCTTCTTCCTTTCCTCTACAGCCAACAAAACAAACACCCTTCATAAACTCACCAAACTTTGATTTCTATCAAGACCATTTGAAGATAAAGTGTGTTGGTTTGATTCCTACTTGTTATTCGGGTAGTTTATAAGCAATGTTTGGGTTGTATTAGTCTCTAATCACCTTCTAATCATCATCTCTTACCGTCAACACTCAACAACTGATCAGCATGTCACTCATTGCAAGATTGTAACCGCAATTCCTGTCGAATTATTTCTCTCCCTGCACTCACTAATGGCATGAAACATTGATGCTTTCTATAAGGCTTACATTTACTACCCTTGGACTCGGGCTAACAATGGGTCTCCATATCGCTCCAAATGTTACTGCGCCCTCCCATGCTCGTACTCTAGACTCCTAAACTGGTACCTCTAGGAGAAAATCGCATCCCTAACCGCCCCCGACCTAGTAAATAACTCTCTTATGTCCCTATCGTACCTCTCAAACAGAGCAGGCGATAGCTCCTCCAACAGTACTACATGATCACGAATCAATCTCCCCTCTATCTTGACTTGAGCTCCTAGCTCAGTTAGAAATCCCTCAGTCTCAGTTGTAGTGAGTGTAGCTACATGAGATGGTACAGTCAGCGGTATTATAGGTGATTAAATCAGTGAAGGTACGACAGAAGGTAATGGAGAAATAGGAAGTGAACCAGACGTCCACTCAGGTGAAGGTGGTGTTTGTACAAGTGGTGCTAGTGGTGGGTAAGCAGAAACATCAATATAGACCATACTGTCCTCCAGGTCTGTCTATGTAGTGAGTTTAGGCTGTCTAGATGCCAACACCCTCTCAGGTCTCTCAGACTCTAGTGCAGATCCAGAACCCTATCCGACCTCAAACGTACTGTAAACCTGATCCTCCTCTAACGCTATATCTCGGCGCCTCAAAATCTCTATACAAAGCCCTAAAGGGTTGCTCACAGTGTCCTCTACACCAGAAGTACCTGTTGTTGACCCATGTAGACAGCCTCCTCCTCCTCCTTAAACCAAGTCCGCATCACTCTCTGACACCATGATCCTCGTGTACCTAAAAACAGACGACTATCATCATCCATACAATGACTTCATCATCTAAACCATAACTCTAATCATCCAAGTGCGAGGGCCTCGACCCTGCTGTAAGTAGACCCTCGTCCCCCGCTGCAGGATCCTCATCCTTTGCAGTAGGACCCTCGTCCTCTGCGTCCTCACTCACACTGTCAGAATCCATAATTCTATACCTTATCTTCCTATCTCATATCCTCACTATCCTTCTTCTAACATAGACTTCACCTTGATAACGCTTCAGGAGGAAGGTCCGGCGGTGGACAAATATGGCGAACTATTATTAAGAGGGACCTTTATACCTCTCTACAAACACAGGACTCAGACATAGCATGCCACTCTGCCATGCTGGCAAGGAAAGGGCCCTGATGACATAGTAGGCGGAAAGCGCACTGCCATACTGTTGCGGTCTACGGAGAATGCGGATACCAAACGGGGTGGTTTTGTTACTTCAGATAGTGGATATATGTGTGTATCGTAAGGGGTGACTCAGGGTGTCTCAATTCAACAGGGTCTCGAATAGGCTCGGACTCAGTGTCCAATCCATCCAAATAAGCCTTGCCTAATGCCTCTCAGGGATCCTCAGGAAGTGGTACAGGCATCGGGAGCTTTGAGCTCCGTCAGCTGGGTGGAATTCCCGGGGCAACAAAACACTTGGGGTAGACATTCCGTGATAACAAAATAAAAGGGGTATGTATAAGTATCAAATATTATGATCCAAATTATCTGCATTCATTATGACTTACATATAATAATCATTTTAGCGCTCTTGATAATAGATTGTTTAAGAACTGTTATTATTCATCTATATTACTTATCATATATACTTAAATTATACTGGGAATGTAATACCGAAAATGAATAATCATCTCGACAGGTCGATACGAAACAGGCAACAACTGCTCAACACATAAAAACAATATGTCTACAAAAAGGCATAATTCCCAAATGAGTCGCTTCCTACGTATATCCATAAAAATTCTCAAGGAAACAACACTACACTAAGGCAAGCATGGCAACATCAAATCAATCAATCCATCGCTACCGCGACAATTTTACTTACCTTCATGGATCGCACACTACTACTACATTGGCAACTTGGCCAATCTAAACTCCACATAATCTCAATCTAACATCTATAAGTGATCTCATCACTTACATCCTATCCATTTTAGTTGGTCACATTACCACACATCCCCTTTCCCTCTCTAAATAACTTTAGTCAACTAACCGTATTATTTCGTGTTCTTCTGAATTTAGAATAGTTGATCAGGCTTATGCGTAATTTAGGACATATACAAATGAAATGCTCGGGTTATATGACTTTCACATGTTTGAGGTTTTACTAAAAACAGACTTTACTTCGGTTATAGTTGCGCTTTTATTTTATTTTATAAAAACGGAATTTCGTCTCTAACCTAGGCTCTGATACCAATCCCGTCACCACCGTCTGTGGCCAGAAACACAAGATGCGACGATAAACATTCATCGCAAGATACAAGATTCGTACACTTTTACAATCATGAAACTGGAGTTTACTACGTTTTACAAATGTTAAAAATTGAAAAAATACTATTTATCATATAATAATCTTGACTCAACCCTCCTTTGGGTTACATCTTTTCTTTTCCAATACCAATCACATACCTTTTGATTTGACACACCTAAAAATGATACTCGAAAACGTCAACAATAATGTTGGTGAGCTCGTAAGTTTGACCTTAAAACCAAAAGTTGTGCAATAATTTTAACAGTGGACTAATAGTGCTATATGACAGTATATATCAACAACCTTAGCATCACCGTAATCAAGAACCATATGTCACTTCGCACCTATAGGGCCTACCAGCTTGAGCACTAAAAATTTATCGGCAGGACACACAAAACATGGAGTGCGTGCCCATGCTCATATACACACATACTGGGAGGCATACCCATCCGCTCCAAACAGTCATACAACACATAATATTCACATAGAAGTAATAAGCACGTAACATGTCCCAAAAACAAAACCACATTTCACACACAACAATTCAAAACATTTCAAAACACATTTGAGTATCATTTTCCCCCAACGGAAAAACAGTAAAAATGAGGCTACGAGAACTCACCACAATCAGCAATCAAAAGCAACCGCACAATCTCAGATAAGGCAAAGAACAAACAATCTCTACGCAAGCGCACAATGTACCCAACAACGATCTAATAAATACTCACTATATCAATACTCGTACAAAGTTATCTTATTGTACAAGTGTTCACCTTAACTCACGCAAAATCCTCATTTTTCATCCCAAAATCCATTTCAAAATTATATCTTTCAAATGATTATCTATATGTTATAATTTCTTTACAAACTCCGTTCGTCTTATCACCAAGACTTGATTATCATTTTAACACTTTATACTCCTATTATTGGTTGTGTGGATAATTACGCGAAAATGGACTCAAAAACAAATCGGGCAACAACGAATCTCAATACAACAAGCTTAATCACACTCAAATCGTTTTTGAACGATACAATCAACCAAAATACTCCGCGGAAATCTGACAAAAAGGAGTGAGTAAAAACTCACTAGCCGAAGATAATTAAACCCACATTTCCGTAATCCAAACGATTATTATATATATATTATATACTATATATTTTTTAATTCCTAACTTAAATAAAACTAAAATAAAGATGAAAATATTTTATGATTGTTTTTGTCTTATTATCGGGCTAAGGGGTACGGACGTCTCTTATTAGATATGTCCTTGACCCATAGCTTTTACCTCGACTTCTAAACCTTCATAAGAAGTATCCTTTGTTTCATAAATAAAATCGAAAACGATTAATAAATAGTAATATTATTAAAAGAAAAGGTTTTGAGATAAATATATTTTTTTTTTGTTATTAATTTTCTCAAGTTAAACGACATTTCGTTATTTAATAATCCTAGAAATTTCCCTTTTTAAAAACTTGTATCTAAGTATAATTTTTTTTCGAAATTCGGGCTTGAACGTTTCGGTTCTTATGACTTTTTCCAAGGTCTTATACCTTAATCCAAAACATTTTTTCACAAACCTGACATTTTCTGACAACATCAATATTTTATCAAAACGTAGCAAAATAATCCCCTTCACATCCGACAAGTCCAACAAAATCTCTCTTAGTCCAACACAATTCCTTTAGTCCATTCATAAAGTCCACAAATTTGTTTGCTTGTTATTGGGTCTTATGGCCCATTATGGTCTTAAATACTTAGCCGGACAGTAAAGACTCGATCCATACCTCTTTTCATAAGCACAATATATAAACCTAAAATCCAATGTGCCTTAAGCCCATTAAGCCAAACCAAAAATTAGTCATAAGCTTTTTATATAGCTCGATAACCAAATAAGCTATAAGCTTAACATATAAGTCGAAAATCAAATAAGCTATAAGCTTAACATATAAGCCGAAAACCAAATAAGCTATAAACTTAACATATAAGCCAAAATAACAAATAAGCTATAAGCTTAACATATAAGCCGAAATAACAAATAAGCTATAAGCTTAACATATAAGCCAAAATAACAAATGAGTTATAAGCTCGAACCTTAAAACCAAGTCCAAATACCAAGCCCAAGTGGGTCAAGACATCCTTGGTGTCGGACAAACGTAACCAAACGCACCCCTCATTGGGCCGAAACAAACCAAACACACCCTTCGGTTGGGCAGAGCCCACATCGATTCTAACAACCATGTTGGGCTTGGGACTGTACCCGAACAAACAATGGGTCGTTGGGCCGGAGCCCACACGACGAAACCATCACACTCACAAGTCACAAAGCAAAATTAAGCTATACTTAGTCTTATTGAATTAGCAAAACCTCCAATTAAGCCTTATAGTTACGAAAGCGTTTCTAGAATCCCAATAATCACAAAAGTACAACTTTAAAACAAAGTTTTTGAAAAACTTACTTGTTTGACGAGTTTGGTTCGGCCGTGACACGCGAATAAAACCCAAAACATTATTTTTTTACAACCCGAAACTACTAGATATCAACCCAAATAAATATTCGTAACTCGTGTTCATAAGATATATTCAAAATTCGTTTGTTTTGTCTTCTTGTTTGCTCGTCCAGAATGTAGAGAGAGAGAGGGAGAGATTAAATTTTTTATTTTAAAATTTGAGAGGATGAAAATTTATTTAGGGTGGAAGAATAAATGTGTACCAAGGGAACATACTAGCAAGATTTTAGCCTTCTTGTCTCTTCTTATCTCTTTTAGGCGTCCAAGCATCCTAGGAGGCCTTGGGTCTTTCTTTTTGTGTCGGGATCACTTAAAAACTCAACTTTCATTTATTTAAAACGTCAACCAAACTTAGTTATAATTTCCAGTGTGTTTAAAATCATTTTTCCATAAACCTAGGTTATTCATAAGATACCTATCACATTAAATTGCTACAAAAATCCATTTTGAGCCGTTTAAAGGCGTACTCCAGACCGAAAAACATTAAGTTTTTGAAAATCAATCAAACCTAGGCTCATCTATTTAAAAACATTTTCAAATCTCAAATAATATGCTTGATAAAACAGATATTCACCAAAATTTTACCTTTTTTGATGTTCACAGTCTTTTACCGAATTTTAAGAAAACAACCATTTTTTTGATAACTTTCAAATCTCACACACAATTTACAATTTAAATCAACGTTATTTCATTAATATGAATTTATTAAATAAATTAACACATTAACACATTCCCAACTTCATTAATCTCCACACTTAAATAAACTGTCATGCCGGTACGCGCTACGTGACGATTTGTCGTTAAACGCGGGAAAACATCCCGAAAAGCACTGAAAACCTCAACACCACTATAAAACAGGAAAAACAAATCAAAAGTTATTCATTTACGAACTCAAAACTCCATCAAACTCCCGGTTAAACCGAAACCGCTTTTATGCAAAATAGTCAACAAAAGTCAACTTTTCAGCTTTTATCAGGAAAACTGACAAGATCGAAAGACTTTAAAATACAAAATTATAATATTTTATAATACTTAACCCTGGAAATATTATCGGTTATCAAAAGTTTACCTCCGTATGTCTGAGAATCGTTACCCAAAGCATTCCATGTTTGCTAATTGATGTAGTCTTTCGACAATAGTCGCGTTTTTACGTTTCGAGTTAATATTTAAATTTTCAAAATTTATCGTAAAGTTTTTACGCGTTTTTAATTTTGTGCGTATACCGTGAATATAACTAGTATCAATTGTGCATGAAATATCTAGATATTAAAATAAGCACCACCTTGCATGTCCTAAAATTTATGAGATCAAATTGGTCCCCCTTTGTTCCCCTCTTTTCTTGCATTGGACCACCACACACACACATACACGCTTTTCAAATTTTGAAAGCTTAAAAATGAGGCTAGGTTCATTTCATTCTTTACCTCATTCTCTCTCAAGAAAACACACACTCAATATTGTGCTCTCTCTTCTTCCTTTCCTCCACAGCCAACAAAACAAACACCCTTCATAAACTCACCAAACTTTGATTTCTATCAAGACCATTTGAAGATAAAGTGTGTTGGTTTGATTCCTACTTGTTATTCGGGTAGTTTATAAACAATGTTTGGGTTGTATTAGTCTCTAATCACCTTATAATCATCATCTCTTATAAGTAATCAACTCTTCATAAAACTTGTACATTTGATATCCTTATAATGCATAAACATAAGATGTACTACTCTTTTGGTAAAAAACAATGATTCAAAATTTACATAAACCCTAAAAGGTTTATGGATACGTTCAAAAATAATTAAAAGGAACCAAAGAAAGTGTAGTTTCGCGATCGTGATTGTTTTTATGTAATAAAATTATGCCATTATGCTTATTTGAGGTTTCGGCTTAGTTATAAGCTCTTGAAGAGCTTTTTAGGCTTATTATTGTGTTCGACCTACAAAGAAAACAAAAAGTAAATTCATTTAGCTTATTGTATATTCGGCTTATATTTTCTAGCTTATTTTGTTGCTTATTTCGTAAAGGGAAAGTAGACTTGAGCTTATTCGGCTTTATGAATTAACTCAACATGCTTAACGGGCTTAACAAGCCACGTTCTACGAACAAAGCCCATAACCGTTTGCTTAATCCATAAGTCACATGGTTCGGCTTATGTGTCTTGGGTTATAAATGGCTTATTGACAACTTATTTATGAAACAAGAGCTTATTTGATACCTATTTGGCTTATCGAGCTTAACAAATAAGCTCGAATGAGCTAAAAGGGTATTTTGCATGAAATAAGTGTAGGGAAGAAAAATATCCGGTTTATAAGAACCATTTTTAAACATGTAAAATAAATAATTTTAGATCAATTCACATTTTGTGTCTTGTCTGTTTGTTTTAAGTCATATGTTTGTACTAACCATTTATGTGGTTTATGTAGTAATTTTTTACAAGAAATAATTAATAGGATATTTGTACAGAAATTTTTCCAAGAAAATGAAGCAACAATATTTACAGTAGCTAGAGACGACGTCAGGATTTAATCCTAACGGCGTCACCACTGTAATTGTAGTAAATTTTGTATTTTTTTTAAGTTTTTGAAAATTTATTATTGTGTAATTTCTAGAATTTGTAGTTTTCCTAATCTTTGTAGAAAACCACAATTACATTAGTATATACATCCTATCTTTATTGCTTTCGTAGCGTCTAAACTTAATTAATGAGGGTTATATATTATTTTCCCGTAGAATTTTACCTTTGGTGTAGTTGTTTCTGTCTTTGAATTGCAGGTTATATTAGATGAGGAAAGTCTGGAAGCTCTTTGGATTTTCACATGGACGGTTCTTGGATGAAGATTTAGCCGGTTTATCTTGTTTGTTCTCCATTATTGAGCAAAACCAGAGGAGTATTAGTTTCTCTCGCTTTTCTTATTTACCCTTTATTCGTTTTTAGGTACTATTGCAACACTTGGGGGAAATGTTTCAAATATAAGTGTAGGGAGAAATAAACGCCTAGAAATATTTTTCAAGTGATTTGCTTTTGTTCTATAAAAGATGTGTAATATACCAAAAAATAGTTTAGGACAACAATTTTAACCTAAATTTAACTTTTTATGGCATATACTGGTGAAACTTAGTATTAAAAGCGTCTCATGGATATGAATTGTATGACTAGCACAAAAAGCCTACCACTCAAAAAAATTCCACCCTAGATTTGTCGTTAGATGTTTAGGAATTAAAGCATTCATCTTTGGTGCTTTTGATGATTTTAACCTTTAGTTTGCTCGAGTTAAGTTTTTGAGCAATCACATGTGTCTCATTTATGGATTTGGACGAGCTGTGTGGTTTTGTTGGTTTTTCTGGAGTATTGGTATCGGTCAGGATTATGAGAGTGTACCGGTAGTATTATAAATTCTAGAACTTGCTTTAACGATTCATCTTGAGGCTGATAATGAGATCACATTTGTGTGATTAGGATTTACTAAGTGATAAGAGGCATTATGATAAACCCCTGTTTTAGCCTGTATTGGTTATGGTTATAATGGTCTCCTCGATCATATAACTTCCCCCCACACCCTTGCTATGCACTTAATTTTAGTGCAAGATACCCCTAGTATGTGACACCCCATAAATTTCCGGCGAATATTATAACCATTTTCGTTTAGTATTTTAAATTTTATAAGTTACGTGTAATTTTTACGTTTAACCGAGAAGTTTCCCCGCGTATATCAGAGAATCGTTACCGGAAGCATTCTGTGTTTTGGAATTTATGTAGTCTTTCGACAATAGTTGGGTTTTTACATTTCGAGTTAATATTTAAATTTTCAGAATTTATCGTAAAGTTTTACGCATTTTCAGTTTCGTCCGTATACCGTGAATATAACTAGTATTAATTGTGCATGAAATATCTAGATATTAGAATAAGCACCACCTTGCATGTCTTAAAATTTGAGAGAACAAATTGGTCCCCCTTTGTTCCCCTATTTGCTTGCGTCGGACCACTACACACACACACACATGCTTTTCAAATTTTGAAAGCTTACAAATGAGGCTAGGTTCATTTCAATCTTCACCTCATTCTCTCTAAAGAAAACACACACTCAATATTATGCCCTCTCTTCTTCTTATCCTCCACAGCCGACAAAACAAACACCCTTCATAAACTCACCAAACTTTGATTTCTATCAAGACCATTTGAAGATAAAGTGTGTTGGTTTGATTCCTACTTGTTATTCGGGTAGTTTTTAAACAACGTTTGGGTTGTATTAGTCTCTAATCACCTTCTAATCATCCTCTCTTATAAGTAATCAACTATTCATAAAACTTGTACTTTTGATATCCTTATAATGCATAAACATAAGATGTACTACTCTTTTGGTAAAAATCATGGATTTAAAATTTACATAAACCCAAAAGGTTTGTGGATATGTTCGAAAATAATTAAAAGGAACCAAGGAAAGTGTAGTTTCATGATCGTGATTATTTTATGCAATAAAAATTATGCCCTTGTACTTATTTGAGGTTTCGGCTTATTTATAAGCTCTTAAAGAGCTTATTGGGCTTACTATTGTGTTTGGCCCACAAAGAAAACAAAAAGTAAATTCGTTTAGCTTATTGTATATTCAGATTATATTTTTTAGCTTATTTCGTTCCTTATTTCGTAAAGGGAAAGTAGACTTGAGCTTATTTGGCTTAATGAATTAACCCAACATGCTTAACGGGATTAACAATCTAGGTTCCACGAACAAAGCCCACAACCGTGAGCTTAATCCATAGGACACATGGTTCGGCTTATTTGTCTTGGCTTATAAATGGCTTATTGACAGCTTATTTGTGAAACAAGAGCTTATTTGATACCTTTTTAGCTTATCAAGCTTAACAAATAAGCCCGGATGAGCTAAAGGGGTCTCAACCCAACACTTGAGCCCAAACTATGGCTTAAGGCCCACGGGTTGTCTTAATGGGTTATTGGCATGGCTTATTTGAGCTTATAAATAGCTTATTAGTGAGTCAAGTGCTTATTTGCTTAACGAGTTGCTTATCGGACTTGATGGATAAGCTTAAACCTACTTATTTGGTTTAACGGGCCACGGCCCAATATGAGACAACACACCGCGGCTTTAGGCCCACGGTGTAGCTTATTAGATAAGCTCGTGTGTAGCTTATTTGATAAACTCCGAACTTGGATGCTTGTCGTTTGTTTATTTTGGACTTTTCGTATTACAGATAATCTATTTAGGCTTATTGGGCCTAAAAGCCAATAAGGTTCTAAAAGGGTTTTCGGCTTAATTAGTAAAGGATTTGATAGTATAGTAGATTTGTGATTTGAGAAATATATCTTTGAAACTCTCTATAAAATTTATATACTTAGAAACTATTTAGAAAACGTTGTTAAAACATATTAGATAGTTATAAGGGAATGGGCAAGATGTCAAAATATATATACTTACTTGATTATTATTACGTAGTATTATATACTTAATATTATGACGTAATTTATCGAGTCAAATGTTACAACCACAATACGATCACTAATGTTTCGTTTTTAGAAAACATTAATGAAAGTGTTTTGATATATGCATTATTTCTACCTTCTTTATTATCCCAATTTTAAATCAATCCTATATTACTTAGGTTGTGTTCGAGTACCGTTGTTCTATTATGTATGACCTTTCTTCTAGCCTTTTCACAACTTCACTTCACTAATCAAGGTGAGTTCATAGCCCCACGTTTTTACACTTTTTGAATACATTTTTACAACTTTGGGGTGAGAAACATTGTTTGTTTTCTTAAACCAGACACAAGTACTTTACGTGATATTTTCCCTTGTTTATGTAGCGTTAGACCACTATTGCCCGTATTATCATGAACTGTTAATTACCATTAACCGACTGGCTGATTGAGTAAGCGCGAGTGAATAAATAGACCTATTGGGACTAATAATCCCCATCAGGGTTTGGTAATTCTTACTGGTCAGGTATGATGGATTATATAGGACAACGGATGTATATTATGTCAAAACTAGTTTGGGTGGTCTTTGGTCAGACACCTACCAGGGCAAACCTTATATGGCAATGTACATGCTACCTTCTACTATTAGCTTCGGTGTCATGAGCTTAGCGTAACGTAAATACCTTTTATGTGAAGTTGTATCTGTTATAACTGTCACATACATTTTGAAATCTTATGGTCCACTATAATTACGTTTGAATTAAACCTATGAATTCACCAGCTTTATGTGACGTTTTAAGCATGTTTTTATCACGTTCTTAGCTTGGATTTTCAAGGTGTGCTATTAGAAGTCTTTGTGCAATGTGGCTTCAACCGATTTCAAGACTATCATTATTCATACTCGTTGTCTTTTGTCAAAACCTTATTATTGCTTCCGCTACGTTTTCTTATTGCTTCCGCTATGTTTTAATTACTTTGAAATTGTTTGTAAGACTTATTTACTTTTAAATTCATACAACGAGTTATGATTTTCTAAAATGTACCCCTTTCAGAGGTCGTTCTTTATGCTTTGTAATTGAGATATGTATGACGTCACGCCCCTGGACGCTTATTCTGACGGGACCCTATTTGGAGGTGTGATAGATTAGTATCCAGAGCCAAGGTTATAGAGAACCAGATAGTATAACTAGGTCTGGTCTATAACTAGTATGTGATTCATATGTGAATTAATTATACCCTTACGTGATCCCATCTTTCCTTACGTATATGATAATTATAATGTTATTATTTTGCGTAACCAAAAATTTCATATCACTCTATATAATTTTTATAATGTATTTTACTTTGTATTATATTTACTTAGTTTTCCCCTGCATAATGCATGGTTGATATAACGGGATTTATATGAACTGTTGCTTGTGCAGGTCATGGCCATTTCCGTCATCTTAATTTCTTCAGATTCATCAAAGGAGAGCGTGGGGACATCAACTACTCAAGTTATCTTGTTTGGCATGATTCCTACTACCATTCCATCCACTATACCTACTATCGATTCACCCACTATACCAACTATTGCTCCTACTATACAGTACAGTTCTCCATTCATTTGGACTAATTCATCTGATAGTGACACTTCTGAGAGACTACCATCACAGGATTTGTATGAGGTTACTATTGCTCGGTGGAGGATCCGAGTAGTAGCACGCTCATCACAACCATTATCACCTGTTTATGATTCACCACCTAGTCTACATCATATTTTACCTACACCGCCTAAATTACCCCGCCGACCAGTTGTTCTTGTCTTACCAGGGCAGCCGATTCCTGTTGGTCGACCTTACCGTACCTAGCCTAACGGGGTGCTTAAGATGTTGACATCAAGGAAGAGTGTTAGACCATTACCTACTCACCGACTTACATTTACATATTCAGCGGATTACTCTTCATCAGATCATTTCACCTTAGATGACTCATCACGAGATTCTCTGTCAGATTCTTCCTCAGAGACTTCATCAGATTCTCATTCAGACACTCCATCCAATTCTTCTTTGAGACATTCTTCTTCAGGTCATTCTATATTAGGTTCTCCTTGTGTTTCACCGACTGCTATTTCTACTAGGCTATCTCGCAAGAGACATAGGTCCCCTACTACTTCAGTACCCGTAGCTTCACCCGTACCCGAAGCTTTATCTTAGGTACGCGCTGACCTATTGCCGCCTCGTAAGAGGATTAGAGATTCTAATTCCGTGATTGATTTTGAGGTTAGTTCAGAGGAGGGTTTTGTGTCTCATGTACCTAAAGAGATTGGTTTAGGAGTTGATGTTGAGGATAGTTATGAGCCTTACACTGAGCCTGATATTGATCCTGATGTTCAGGCAGACATCGATGCTTGTATTACGTTTGTTGATGATATTGCAGCTAGAGGGACGGATGTTAGAGTAGAGGTTGGGACTGCCGCCGAGGAGGAGGCCGAGTCTAGTGTAAGAGGCATGATTGAGATAGGGGTTGATCGAGTTACTCATCCTGTTGTTTCGGATGACACAACTGATGTTGTTTCGGATGGACACAACTGGCTTGGTAGGGAGCGATTATCCTTTGATCGTGTTAGTGTGATGGATCTTAGAGGTTTATGCTAGAGAGGTTTGGACATGGTCTATGCGAGGTGCTATTAGCGAATCACATGGTGGAGATCCACGGTTCATAGAGTATAGAGTTATCGAGAGTTTATAGTGTCTGAGAGAGTATCCAGTGATCATAGATCTATGGCGACTAGCCAAGTACCGCGCGCTAAAACATGTTCAAGTGATTAGTATGTATGGGTTTGGGATAAAAAGGAAGAGTCAGAGGCAATGTTTGGTGTTTATTGAGAGGCAGAGAGTTGAACACATATGTGGCATTAAGGTATGGTGTTTGCTTAATCGGATATTGAGGAAGATTAGGGTCAATTTTTTTATGATCGTTGAGAGACTCGCCGAGACTTGAGACTTATGCAGGAGGAATTTTGGGTTATCGCTCTAGATTTGTTCCAGACAATTGTTCGTGTATCTATCTGTAGTATTTGGTTGGGTAAGTTGTAGTAGCGTTAGTGATTTATAGATTCCTACCTTTAGAGAATCATGATGAGATTCGAAGACGCTATATTGTTGTTATAAAATATGTATTTTTTATATTATCTATGTTATGAAGATAGTTACTCTATGCCTGTTTTCTCCTTATAATTTTACGTAAAATGTTATTATTTACTTGATTCGTCGGCCTTGCCGGGCATTTTGTTGGTCCATGAGCTAAGAGGTTGTAAAGACGTCAGTTGTATGGGACTAAAAGAATCTGTAGTGTTGTTGAAGTTACTGCTGCCGTCTATGGAAGTTTATACTGCTGGTTATAGTTTTACTGCTGTGTGAAGACCTGTAGGAAATATTCGTGAGTTCATTTAGAAAAAAAAATTACTACTAGTTGTAAAGTTTCTACTGTCTAGTATTAGTTACTTCTGCCCTAGAAGAGTTTCTGTTGTTGTAGTTATAACGTTTCAGTACGGATTTTGTGTTTATGTTAGTACTTGCTGTATGTGAATGTGATAAGAATGAGATATTTTAGGAAAAGATATGTATGTATAGAAAACGCGTTGTAAGCCCATTAGGGTTCCTTGGTGTATAAAAGGAGACCCTAGGGCATGTAGATTAGTATCTCAATATCTCATCTTCACATAAATTCGTTTATAGCTTCAAGGTTTTGTATAACCCTAACACTATCAAGAGTGTTCGTATTAATATATTGAGGCTTAAAGTTTGGTATTATACAATCTTACTTATTACTGTTTCATTGTTTATTCTTCTTAGTATCATAGACTAGATTCCGCATAGTCTTTGATATATTCAATCAAAGTTTCTACTATAGTTGTCTTGGATTTATTCAATACAACTAAGCATTTTACAAGCTAAGCAAGATCTATTTAAGTGGGATCAACAAGTGGTATCAGAGCTTGTTGAGAAACTCTAAATAAGAAGAAACAATCTACACATACTAGATCTATTTGTTTGTGAAAACATGGAGTCAGTATCTGCACCTATGGTTGCTGCTGCAAAACTTCCAGTGCTCATTCCAAGCGAATTTGAGCTTTGGAAAATAAGGATTGAACAATAATTCCTAATGACAGATTATGCTCTTTAGGAAGTAATAGTAAATGGTGACTCACCTCCACCAAAGATAACTGTTTATGGTGTTGAGAAAACATATCCTCCTACAACTGCAGAAGAGAAGTTAGCAAGGAAGAATGAGCTAAAGGCAAGAGGTACATTGTTGATGGCCCTTCCAAATGAACATCAACTAAAGTTTAACACCTACAAATGTGCCAAGTCTCTGATGGAAGCTATAAAGAAAAGGTTTGGACGTAATAAGGAGTCAAAGAAAACTTAAAAGACACTTCTAAAGCAATAGTATAAGAATTTCAATAGATCAAGCTTAGAAGGACTTGATCAAACTTATGATAAGCTTCAAAAGCTTATCTGTCAGCTAGAGATTCTAGGTGAAACTGTTTCTCAAGAAGATATGAATCTAAAGTTTTTAAGAAGTCTCCCATCAAAATGGAAGACTCATACCTTGATTTGGAGGAAAAAACCTGATTTAGAAACTTCGAGCATGGATGACCTATACAACAATCTGAAGATTTATGAAACTAAAGTTAAAGGGTCATCAAGCTCAAGCCAAAACTCACAAAATGTGGATTTTGTGTCTTCTAACAGCTCTGGCAGTACTAATTAAGCGCATGGTTTTAACTCTGCCAATACTGATAGTATGAGTGATGCTATGATCTATTCTTTCTTTGTAAACCAATCTAACAGTCCACAGTTAAATGATGAGGACTTACAACAGATTGATGCTAATGACTTGGAAGAGATAGATCTAAAGTGGCAGATGGCTATGTTAACCATGAGAGCCAGAAGATTCCTAAATAAGACTGGAAGGAAGATTAGTGCCAATGGTTCTGAGACCATAGTGTTTAACAAATTAAAGGTGGAATGCTATAATTGTCATAAAAAGGGTCATTTTACAAGGGAGTGCAGGGCTCCAAGGGAAAACAGGAACAGAGAACCTATAAGGAGGAATGTGACAGTAGAAACAACAGAGACAAAAGCTTTGGTGGCTCAAGATGGACTTGGGTATGACTGGAGTGATCATGCTAAAGAAGGACCTACAAACTTTGCACTTATGGCATATACATCTTTAGGTTCTTCAAGTTCTTCAAGCTCAGATTCTGAGGTATCTACTTCTCACCCGTTGCAAAGATAAGGTTCAAGCCTGACTCTATACAATGGCCATGAAATAATCAAAACCCATCACGACCCGGCCATTCTACACGACTCTGAGGATACCCTAGAGATAGCTGAGACCACTAGAAAGCAAATAAATGAAAAAATGAAAGACCTAGAGTGTGTGAAAAAGAAGGTTAAGATTGCACCACATGATTACTCAAAAGAGAATTATTTAGCGACTTTCACACCACAAAAACAATTGACCATTGAGAAGATATTTTGGTCTAAGGATCTCCTCAAGATGAAAGCAGAAGCTCTCAAAGAGCAGACCACAACTTCAAGACCAACCAAAGCATTGATGGTGTATCCCCCAAATACACCTGCAACGCTTGTCCCCAGGGTGCTTCCAACAAAAAGTCAAGTGGAAATTAACATTTTTGCACTTATACAACTTTTTTTGGAATTTGAAAAAACATGTAAAAAGAGAATTACACCAACAGGACTCACTGAAAGGGAAAGGGGCTTTGAACAAACCAAGGAATTTTATCTCACCAAGATCATTCCATTTTTTAAAACACTTAAAGAACATTTTGAGGGTATTCAAAAGGCTCTCACTAAAGAAATTAAAGAAATGAAAGAAATTTTTAAAGAGTTTGAAGTTGAGGTTGACCAAAATGTTATGAATAGGAAGTGTGATGAGATTGAGAAGAAAAATATTCTCATCACAAATGATAATTTAATTGTTGATTGCTTGTCCAAAGAAGTGTTTTATATTGCAACAAATTTTGAGCTTACTGTATCTAGATTCACTGAAATGCATGATGCCCACACTGTTGTTCAAGAACATTGTCTGGAACTTGAAACAGAGCTTTCTAAATTACGTGATAAGGTTCAAAAAGATGATCATACTGAATTAGTAAAATGTTTTTCCAATCTTGAGGCAAATCACATAAATTTACAGTTAAGTATCACAAAACCTCTTAAAGAAAGTTTTGGAAACAACACATCTCCACCCGCTCGAGATGCTCTTGATTTTGACTCAGTCTTTGTAATCAAATAATGAAGCTTCCATTTTAAAGGAAAGGACATCGCCATCAAAAATTTAGAATGCAATCTCTTCAATTAAAAAGTAGCCAGTAGTGAAGTAGATCGTACTCTTGATTTCAGGGCCTTATCTTTTCAGATCACTCAATTAACTGAAAAAGTCACCGTTCTTCAAGAACAAAATGAGCTGTTTAGGGCAGAGAATGAAAAGGGTAAGCAGCATTACAAGGAATTGTACGATTCAATTAAGATCACGCGTGCTAAACATATCAAACAGATAACTGCCTTGTTAACTAAAAATGAGAATCTAAAAGCCCAACTACGTGAAAATATGAAATGCGTCACTATGGATTCTGTAAAACCAAGAGTTCTTACACCTGGTTGGTATGCTATAGATGTTGAACCAATTCCCCCTCGCAATAAGAACAATAGGGAAGTGCCTCTAGATTATCTTAAACACCTTAAGGAAAGTGTAGAAACCCTTCGTGAGATCGTAGAGGAAGCTAAGGTTGAAAGACCATTAGATAGCTCACTTGCATCTGCTTGCATTTACACTAAACACTCTCAGGAACTGTTAGAATATGTGATTAGCACTTGTCCAAAAGACTTCAATACACGAGATAAACAACATGCCTCTACCCTTTTAACTAGGAAAAAGCAAGTTACTTTTGAGGACCAATGTGAAAATTTAATTAATAACACACGCAAACATGTAGAGCAACTGAACATTCAAAAGACTAATGTCCCTGTGATTCCTTCTACATGAGTAAACAGTTGTACTAACGCTAGCGGATCAAACCCTAGGAGCAATACCAAGAAAAATAGGATCTCACCAGCTAAAAGTAACAACAAGAAGACAGTAGAAGAACACCCATAGGACAAATAAATCTAGTTGGAAGAAATCTAATCGTGTTAATTCTAGTATTAGCTTTAAGCGTGCTGTAATTAATTCAAATTCTCATTCTGTTTGCAAAACATGTAACAAATGCTTTATTTTGGCAAATCATGATATGTGTGTGGTTAATTATTTGAATTCTGTGCATGCATCCCCATCTGTTATGAATGTTATGAGCTAAGTTATGAAGGTTTGGAAACCTAAGCAAGTTAAGAATGTTTGGAAAGCAACAGGAAAACTACTTACCAATGTCGGTTATCAATGGAAGCCCACGGGAAGGAAATTCACTTTAGGAGAACAGTGCCCTTTAACTAGGCTCACTAAATCCAACGTAGTGCCTGCTAAGAAAACTAAAAACATTAGTGCTAATAATACTATGATAACTGGGAAATTAAGTCACACATCTCAAAAACCATTAACTTGATACCAACGTAGAAACCAACAGTACCAGGCAGTTCCCGTTAGCATTCCCACTCTACCTACGAATCAGGCAATTGCTACTAATATTACTTATGTTAACCAACTAGACCCCAACCAAGATTGGGGATCTAACTTTCCAAACTCTCCATCTTCATCTGTTTTCAAATGCAGGTCTTATCAGTGTTTTTGGTATTTGGTACCTTAGGATGCTCAAAACATTATGACGGGGGATCGCTCACACTTAAGAATTTTCATGAAAAAGTTCATCGGATAGTTAGATTCGGAATGACCCTTTGGTGTATCATGAGGTTTAGAGATTACGTGTTTGTGATAGTGTGATCTTAGGGTATACTATGTGGAAGGACTGGGACACAATCTGTTCTTCTGTCGGACAATTTTGTGATTCTGATCTTGAAGTTGCATTCAGGAAGCACTCATGTTATGTTCACGATACTGATGGTGTTGAATTAATTAAATCTCGTGGTTCTAATTTGTACACCTTCTCAGTTAAGACATAAGTGAAGTCTCCCCAAATCTTCTTGTGTCCAATGCTCCAAGAACAAATCTGGTTTATGGCATCGTCGTGTAAACCACTGAACTTCGGGTACCATCTTTGACTTGCAAGAAAATGATTTAGCAAGGAGGTTTACCCTTGATTGAAAATTTGAAAAAAGATCATCTTTGCTCGCATGTCACTAGGAAAGAGTAAAAGCATACCCACACATCCAAAGCTAAAAACACAAACTTGGAAGTTCTTCATACCCTGCATATAGACTTATGTGGACCAATGCAAGTGCAAACAATTAATTAGAAGAAATACATTTAGTCATCGTTGATGACTATTCTAGGTTTACTTGGGTCAAGTTTTTAAGATCGAAAGATGAAACCCCAGAGTTCGTCATCAACTTTCTGAAGCAAATACAAGTCGGTCTCAACAAAACTATTAGATACATCCGTATCGATAATGGCACCGAATTTATCAATCAAATTCTGACTAAATATTATGATAGTGTCGGCATTTTTCACCAAAAATCAGTTCTAAGGACTCCACAGCAAAACGGCATTGTCAAAAGACGAAACCGTACTCTTATGGAGTCTGCTAGGACAATACTGATATTTTCTAAGGCTCCGATGTTTCCATAGGCAGAAGCTGTTGCTACTACTTGTTACACCAAAAACTGATCCTCATATCCACTATTTTAACAAAAACCCTATATGAGCTGGTGCATGATAAGAAGCCTAATATTACCTTTTTTCGAGTCTTTGGTGCTCTTTGTTACCCTATGAATGACAGCAAAAGATCTTGGAAATGAGACAACCAATAATGTTATTAGAAATTATCGTTGGTTCTCTACACCAAGAAGGAAGGGTTATAGAATCTAAAACAAAAGAACCCGACGAATCATGGAAACTATTCATGTTCAATTCGATGAGCTATCTGAGCCAATGGCTCCTCTGCAACTCAGTACATGACCCGCTCCTATGTTTCTGACGCCTGGACAGATAAGTTCAGGGCTCGTACCCAATCCGGTTCTTGCAGCACCTTATGTACCCCGAACAAATAAAGAACTGGAGATTTTATTCCAACCAATATTAGATGAATACCTAGAACCTCCTCGTGATGAAAGACCAGTTTCTCTTGCTCCAGCAGTTCCGGTTTCAGTCAATTCAATTGGTACACTTTCTTCTACTACCATTGATTAAGATGCACCTTCTCCAAGTTTAATTCATTGTCATTTTGCATTACAATCTCATGTTAAAACAGGTGTTGCTGTTGGATCTACTATCATTGAAGACAATCCTTTTGCTCATGTTGACAATGATCCCTTCGTAAACGTGTTTGCTCCAGAACCTAGTTCTGAAGCATCATCATCCGGGGATGTTAGTTCAGCAGAATCTACTCATGTCACTCAACCACATCATCATCTCGGGAAATGAAGCAAGGATCACCCACTTAATAATGTTATTGGCAATCCCTCTCGGCCGATATCCACCAGAAAACAACTTGCAACAGATGCCTTGT
This sequence comes from Tanacetum coccineum, assembly GCA_026074375.1. NCBI lineage: Eukaryota > Viridiplantae > Streptophyta > Magnoliopsida > Asterales > Asteraceae > Tanacetum > Tanacetum coccineum. The sequence goes on from BQNB010034383.1 coordinate 36,541, forward strand.
GGGCTTGTATAACTTCTGTACTGTCAAAGTCAAACCAAAGACTTCAAATCTGCCATTACTGAAGATTGATGGTTTCAAGCCATGCAAGATGAGATTCGCGAATTTGATCAGCTTCAAGTATGGGATAAGTACCACGACCAGATTGCGTCATGATTATTGCTCTCAAGTGGATTTACAAAGTCAAGCTTGATGAGTACGGTGATGTTCTGAAAAACAAGGCAAGGTTGGTGGCCAAGGGATATCGACAAGAGGAGGGAATTGATTTTGAGGAATCCTTTGCACCGGTTGAATGCATCGAGGATATAAGAATCTTCATCACCAATGCCGCTAGTAAAAACATGACCATCTATCAAATGGATGTCAACACATTCTCTTAATGGCGAATGAAGGAAGTAGTTTATGTTAGTTAAACAGAGGGTTCGTTGATTCCAGTCCTTCTGACACTGAAGAAAGCTCTGTATGGTTTAAAACAGGCTCTTCGAGCATGGTATGACACCCTGTCACGGTTTCTTCTGGACAACAAGTTTCTAAGGGTGCAGTTGACCCGACATTATTCACTCAGAAAACAGGAAAACATATTCTTCTTGTTCAAATATATGTAGATGATATCATATTTGCCTCGACCGACCCTAAAGCATGTGACATATTTTCCAATGAGATGAGTTCTAAATTCTAAATGTCAATGATGGGACACATGTCTTTCTTCCTAGGATTACAAGTTTCTCAAAATCCCGGAGGCATTTTTGTTAATCAATCAAAATTTGCTCTAGAAATCTTAAAGAAATTTGGGATGGATTCGTGTGACCCTGTTGATACACCCATGGTGGATCGACTTAAACTGGATGAGGACCCTTTAGGGATTCCAGTTGACCAAACTCAATTTCATAGTATGGTCGGCTCCTTAATGTACCTCACTGCCAGCAGACCCGGCCTTGTATTCACTGTATGCATGTGTACTAGGTATCAGGCATCGCCTAGCAAAAAGCACCTTAAAGCACTTAAACAGGTCTTTCGGTATCTCAGAGGAACCATTAATTGGGGACTTTGGTATTCAAAAGACACCGCTATAGCACTAACGGCCTATGCAGATGCGGACCATGCAGGTTGTCAAGATACAAGAAGAAGAACATTAGGAAGTGCTCAGTTCCTTGGAGATAAATTAGTCAGCTAGTCATCAAAGAAACAGAAGAGCACTACGATCTCAACCACAGAGGCTGAATACATTGCCATGTCTGGATGCTGTGCTCAGATACTTTGGATGAGGTTATAACTTACAAACTACGGTTTTGCCTTCAATAAGATTCCCCTGTATTGTGATAACCGCAGTGCCATTGCTCTTTGCTGCAATAATGTCCAACACTCCCGGTCCAAGCAAATTGACATACGACACCATTTCAATCGGGAGCAAGTTAAGAAGGGTGTGGTTGAATTGTACTTCGTGACGACGGATTATCAGCTTGCGGACATATTCACCAAGGCGTTACTAAGAGAGCAGTTCGAATTCCTACTCCCGCGTCTTGGTATGAAGAGTATGACTCCGGAAACCTTTAAACGTATTCTGGAAGGAGAAGATGTGTAAAGGATGGTCTTCATATATTGTATGTATATTTGTATATAATTACACACAAAAACAAAATACAAAAATATAAAACCTACAAAAACCATAAAAATAAGAAAAATAGAAAATACCAAAAAATATTTTTCAAGACATGTCTTCTGTAAATCAATAATATTTACGGACCTAGAAATATCATTCACTAATGACACGGGTCTTTAAATGAAGTTCGAGCGGAAGTTTAAACTGTTTTAAAACACGTCTTAATGGCTTGCAGTTATTTCTGACTGCAACCCGCTTTTCAATTTTAGGAATACATGTCGTCAAAAAGACAGTTGTTCCTAACAACGGGTAATTCATTTTCCCGTGCACAGATTACTTAATATCCGTGCATCCAAGAATTAATGTATGTTTCAGTGCATTCTTTCTTAACCGGAAGAGAAGTCTTCCTTTTATAACCAAATAATTTTCTTCTTAATTGATTCTTCAAAAATTATTTGTGTTAATCACGGTGGAAAAGTGTTGTTGGAAATTCATCAAATTAGGTTTTTCAAAATAAACTTTTCAACTCAAACAATGACTACATCTCTTTAAATAGAAAATGGGTCATTGTTTGAGGGAGAGAGTGATTTCAAGTTTATTGCATCAAACGGGTTTCTAGAACACATCATACAATTAATGGGAAAGGTTTTGTAGTAATACGAGGCAATGATTTCAAGTTTATTGCATCAAACGGGTTTCTAGATCACATCATACAATTAATGGATTTTTTTTATAGTAATACGGGGTTATAATTTGAGGGGGAGTTAATTATTTTTAACTTAAAGGGCCAATATTGTCATTTGTTAGAATGTTTAGGGACTTAAATGCAATCTACTATGTGTCTCTTAGATTTTATAAACAATTAAGGCTAAAACTGCCATTTCCCAAAGTCAATTAACCTTAGAAAAACTTAAACCAAGAATTAAAAGAAGTTAGAAAGCCCAGGGACTGAAGCTGCTATATTCCAAAGTATTAGTTTAAATAGGTAGCGGTTTGATTATTTGGTCAAAATATCATTTTTCAGTCAAACATAAAAACACACACACACAGTCACGCAAACTAGCTACAGATCGCTTCATGTGATTTTGATTTCCAATGTTATTCTTGCTAAGGTAATCATAAAACTTCGTTCATTACCTTTAGATGATAACATAGGTTAAAGGAATCGATCTATAACACTCTTTGTTAGCCTTAAAATATGTCGGCTAATACAGAATTACATTAGTTTAAATAGGCAAGACTCGCAGGGACTTAAAATGTCTAGTTATGATAGTTTAGAGAGTCAAGACCTATATATATCCCCTCCATACTTCCATGGAGGGGTGAGGATAATAATACTTGTAATAAGGTGTGTGTGTTTCTCTCTCTAGAAAACACACATCTTCCCTTTCTCTCACTAAATAATATGGCTAAACATTTGTTCAATCCTCCCTGACCTCCGGATCATGTCTTTTGTTATGTGAATCTTTAGGGATAACAATTGGCATCAGAGCTGCAGGGGTGTAATGTATCATGTGTTTGTTGTTCATGTTTCGGTTACTGTTCATCATGTTCATGTTACTGTTCACTCGGTTACTGTTCATTCATTTTTTTTGTTTTTTCTTGTGGAAAAAGTCATGAACAAGTTATTATAATATTTCTGATTCATTTTTGGTTCAAATCTGTTGGTTCCATATGTTTTTTTGTGCTTAAAAGACAAGCAACAAAACTGGGTTTCATGTTTCTTGGTTGCGTTTTGATGAAAATGACAAAAACCATATTGCGTTTTGGTTCACAACTGTTGCATTTTGATGTTGCGTTTTGATGTTACGTTTTGGGTATTAAGATTCAAGCCTGCGTTTTGGTTGGTTGCGATTTGGCGTTGCGTTTTGTTGGAAACACGAAAAGTGTCGGTCACTTCCAAGTTGTAATAGTCTTTTTCTTCGACTCGTAGTTTATGTCTTAATTAGATTAGTAATCTAGTCCGGCCCAAGACCCATGGGAAGCCCATTAGAACCCATGGGCCCCCCCCCCCCCCCCCCCCAGGCCACTATATGGTACTATAATAAGCCCTATCCTAGCTTGGAGAGGGTTGGTTGTTCCATTTTTCCATATTCCATTTTATGCAATTCATCTATTTTCCATCCAATCTCTTCTAACACTCCTAACCACATTCTCACTTTGTTCTTGGTTTTTTTTCTCTAACATCACAACCCACATCTCACTCTTGTTCTTGGTTTGATCATAAGATTACTAGTATTCTACAATTGGTATCAAGAGCCATGGAGTGGTGTGTTTAGTTTTTGTGTTTGATTTGTGTTCAAAAACCTTTACAAAGAGCAAAATAGTGATTCAAATTTTTTGGCTTAAAAACCTTAAAGTTTTCATTTTTATTGTTCCTATAGGGTTAGTAACACTAGTTGTACCAGAATTTTTTGCTAAAAACCATTGAAAATCGTGTTTTTTTGAGTTTTGAAGATTTGAGTTTCGTAGTAGTTGGGACCGAACGAGTTGGACCGAACAAGGAAACCGAACGAGTAAGCCGAACAAGTCAACCGAACTAGCATATTCTAGTTTGAACCGAACGAGCATTACTCAAGTTGGAACCGAACGAGTTCCTTTCTAGTGACAACCGAACGAGTTCTTTCCTAGTGACAACCGAACGAGTTCTTTCCTAGTGACAACCGAACGAGTTCTTTCCTAGTGACAACCGAACGAGTTCTTTCCTAGTGACAACCGAACGAGTTCTTTCCTAGTGACAACCGAACGAGTTCTTTCCTAGTGACAACCGAACGAGTTCTTTCCTAGTGACAACCGAACGAGTTCTTTCCTAGTGACAACCGAACGAGTTCTTTCCTAGTGACAACCGAACGAGTTCTTTCCTAGTGACAACCGAACGAGTAGGACCGAACGAGTAGGACCGAACGAGTAGGACCGAACGAGTAGGACCGAACGAGTAGGACCGAACGAGTAGGACCGAACTAGCTCATTTTTGTCAACCGAACTAGTGAAACCAAATTAAGTTTAAACTTAACAAACTCATTTCTAAATTATACGGTTCTTTCTTTGACTTGTAAAATCCCGTGAAACAAACACTTGTTTTCCCGGTTTTGTCTAAGAATTGTAAAATCCCGTGTAGTTTCATTTCAAGACTCAACAATCACAAAACCAAACACAATTTCTTTCTACCACCGATCGATCAATTTGTAATCTTTTTGATACCACAATGACGACTCTTGCGGATAAGTCACTTCTTTCTGGAGGAGACAACAAACCACCGATGCTTGAAAAACACTTGTATGATTCATGGAAAAGCAGAATGGAACTTTATATGATGAATAGACCACATGGAAGAATGATTCTTGCATCTGTTGAAAAAGGACCACTTGTTTGGCCTTCAATCACTGAGGATGGAGTAACAAGGCTTAAGGAATATGTTGAATTGACTCCAGCTGAAGCCATTCAAGCAGATTGTGACATCAAAGCAATAAACATCATTCTCCAAGGCCTACCAACTGAAATCTATGCTCTTGTGAGTCAACATCGTGTGGCAAAAGATCTTTGGGAGAAGATTAAACTGCTAATGCAAGGAATGTCATTAACAAAACAAGAACGTGAGTGCAAGCTGTATGATGAATTCGATAAGAGACGTTACATGAGTACTACTTGAGGTTCACTCTGTTACTCAATGATATGAACATTTACAAGATGCCATTGGAGCAGTTTCAAGTTAACACCAAGTTCTTAAACACTCTTCCTGATGAATGGAGTAAATTTGTTACTGATGTTAAACTGGTCAAAGACTTTGTTAGGATATCATTTCATCACCAAAACACAAAATAAGAAAAACTAGATTTTAGAGAGAGAAAGTAAAAACAAAGAAAAATGGTTACTACAACACCATTTTTTTTTTTTTTTTTTTTTTTTTTTTTTTTTTAACCACCTTCGTGGATCTGAATGGGATTTGTTGTTTCAACCAATGTTTGAAGAGTCACTTAATCCCCTACCTTATGTTGATTTACAATCACCAGAAGTCATTGCTCATATTCCTGAAGTAGTTGCACCTGAACATGTTGTATCAACTGGCTCACCTTCCTCACTCAGTGATCAAGATGCACCTTCACTCAGACGTAACTCTCATATAAAACAGAAACTCAAACTCCTATTATTTCTCATGATGTTGAAGAAGATAATCATGACATTGAGTTCTGCATCTTATGGGTAATGATCCGTACTTTGGTATTCCAATTTCCAGAAGTTACTTCTGATCAATTCTCTTTCATCTGGTTGTTTATCATACAATTGTGCTCGATCACCAAGTTTCTACACACTATATAGCAAAATGGACTAAGGTATCACCCACTTGAGAATTAATCGGTGTTCTCGACAGGACTAGTTGCCACCGACTTACAAATCCATGAAACCAAGCCTTATTCTGCTATATGATGCCATTCCACATCAGTTAAAACCTAAGAATACAAAGGACGCATTAACTCAAGCATGTTGGATTAAAGCTATGCAAGAGGAACTTCATGAATTTGAACGTCTTAAAGTTTGGGAACTTGTTCCTCCTCCTGATAAAGCATTTGTCATCACTCTTAAGTGGATCTATAAGGTTAAGCTTGATGAGTTAGGAGGTATTCTGAAAAACAAGGCTCGGTTGGTCGCTCGTGGTTATCGTCAAGAAGAGGGAATCAATTTTGAAGAGTCCTTCGCTCCGGTTGCAAGATTAGAGGCTATACGAATTTTTCTGGCGTTTGCTGCTCATATGAACATGGTCGTCTATCAAATGGATGTGAAGACTGCGTTTCTGAATGGTAATCTACGGGAAGAGGTTTATGTTAGCCAACCGGACGGATTTGTGGATCCAGACAAACCTAACTACGTGTACAAGCTCAAGAAAGCTCTTTATGGGTGAAAACTAGTCCATCGCGTGGTATGATAGGTTGTCTTCATTCCTGATATCCAATGACTTCTTAAAAGGCTCGGTGGATCTTACTCTGTTCATCTGTAGAGAAGGTAAGTTAGCAAAACTAAGGTTATAAAACCAATATCTGCTAACAAACAGGATCCCAGTAAATCCTGGGGATCTACAAAAACCAATGTTCCATCTACTTCTCTTACTGAATGCAGGTTGTCCAAATCGTCCTCTTGTATTTGGACTCCGGTTGCTTACTCGAAGCACATGACTGGAGATCGCTCTCAGCTCACCAATTTCATCAGTAAATTCTTGGGTATAGTCAAATTAGGAAATGATCAAGTTGCAAAGATAATGGGTTATGGAGATTATCAGATTGGGAATGTTATTATTTCAAGGGTTTATTACGTTGAAGGACTTGGACATAATTTATTTTCTGTGGGACAATTTTGTGATTCCAATCTCGAAGTGGCCTTTCGTCAACATACATGCTTCATTCGCAATCTAGAAGGTGTTGATTTATTGATGGGATCTCGAGGGGATAATCTTTATACACTATCACTTGGGAATATGATGGCATCCTCTCCCATTTGTCTATCTCACTTGAACTTTGGTGCTATTAATCATCTTGCAAGACATGGACTTGTCCGAGGTCTCCCTAAGCTCAAGTTTGAAAAGGATCACTTATGTTCTGCATGTGCATTAGGCAAAAGTTCAAAGAAACCCCACAAACCCAAATCTGAGGACACCAATCAAGAAAAACTCTATCTGTTGCATATGGATCTGTGTGGGCCAATGCGTGTCACGAGTGTCAATGGAAAGAAGTACATCCTTGTTATTGTCGATGACTACTCTTGATTTACATGGGTAAAATGTTTTCGATCAAAAGATGAGGCTCCAGCTTTTATTATCAACTTTTTGAAAATGATCCAAGTACGGCTTAAGGAAACCGTTCGTCGCAATCAGAACAGATAATGGAACTGAGTTTGTTTAATCAACATGCGTGAATATTATGAGAAGTTGGCAATCTCTCATGAAACATCATTCACGCTCTCCACAGCAAAACGGTGGTTGTTTGAAAGACGAAATCGTACGCTAATTGAAGCACCCCGCACTATGTTAATTTATGTAAAAGCTCCTTTATTTCTATGGGCCGAAGCAGTTGCCACAGTCTGTTATACCCAAAATTGTTCCATGATACGTCGTCGTCACGATAAAACACCATACGAGCTTTAACACACAACCTCACGATCCTTCGTATCTTTATGTGTTTGGTGCTCACTGCTCCCAACGAATGAAGCGAGAATTTGGGCAAGTTACAACCGAAGGCTGACATTGGTATTTTCATTGGATATGCACCTACGAAGAAAGCATTCCGGATTTACAACAGACGTACCAGACGAATAATTGAAACCATTCATGTTGACTTGATAGCTGCCCGCGTTGGCTTGCTGACACAGCATTCAAGACCCACACATCCTGATATGACTTCTGTAACACACAGTTTCAGGACTCCGTGCCAAACCCGCCTCCTTTAACACCATTTGTACCACCTTCGAGATCTGACTGGGATTTGTTGTTTCAACCAATGTTTGACGAGTCACTTAATCCCCAACCCTATGTTGATTTACAAGCACCAAAAGTCATTGCTCCTATTCCTGAAATAGTTGCACATGAACATGCTGTATCAACTAGCTCACCTTCCTCAACTACAGTTAATCAAGATGCACCATCACCAAGTAACTCTCCTACAACACAAGAAACTGAAACTCCTATTATTTCTCATGATGTTGACGAAGATAATCATGATATTAAAGTTGCACATATGGGTAATGATCCGTACTTTGGTATTCCAATTCCAGAAGTTCATTCTGATCAATCCTTATCATCGGATGTTATTCATACAATTGTGCCTTCCGATCACCAAGTTTCTGAACACAATCGCAAATGGACTAAGGATCACCCACTTGAGAATATAATTGGTGATCTCGGCAGACCACTTTCCACATGACTACAAATCTATGAACAAGCCTTATTCTGCTACTATGATGCCTTTCTTACATCAGTCGAACCTAAGAACTACAAAGACGCATTAACTCAAGCATGTTGGATTGAAGCTTTGCAAGAGGAACTTTATGAATTTGAACGTCTTGAAATTTGGGAACTTGTTCCTCCTCCAGATAAAGCATTTGTCATCACCCTTAAGTGGATCTATAAGGTTAAGCTTGATGAGTTAGGAGGTATTCTGAAAAACAAGGCTCGGTTGGTCGCTCGTGGTTATCGTCAAGAAGAGGGAATCAATTTTGAAGAGTCATTCGCTTCGGTTGCAAGATTATAAGCTATACGAATTTTTCTAGCATTTGGTGCTCATATGAACATGGTCGTCTATCAAATGGATGTGAAGACTGCGTTTCTGAATGGTAATCTGCGGGAAGAGGTTTATGTTAGCCAACCGGACGGATTTGTGGATCCAGACAAACCTAACTACGTGTACAAGCTTAAGAAAGCTCTTTATGGGTTGAAACAAGCTCCACGCGCGTGGTATGATATGTTGTCTTCATTCCTGATATCCAATGACTTCTCAAAAGGCTCAGTGGATCCTACTCTGTTCATCCGTAGAGAAGGCAAGGAACTACTACTGGTACAAATATATGTCGATGACATTATCTTTGCTGCATCTACTCCTGAACTTTGTGATCTATTCGCTAAAATCATGTGTTCAAAATTCAAGATGTCGATGATGGGTAAAATCTCATTTTTCTTAGGACTACAGATTTCTCAAAGTCCCAGAGGCATCTTCATAAACCAATCTAAATATGCTCTTGAATCACTAAAGAAATATGGCTTTGAATCTTGTGACCCAGTGGATACTCCCATGGTGGAGAAATCCAAACTGGATGAGGATAAAGAAGGGAAAGCTGTAGATCCGTCACACTATCGTGGTATGATTGGCACCCTCCTTTATCTTACAGCCAGTAGACCTGACCTACAATTTGCTATATGCATGTGTGCCCGGTATCAGGCTCGGCCTACCGAAAAGCACTTAAATGCGGTAAAAAGGATCTTTCGGTATCTAAAAGGAACCGTACATCGGGGTCTTTGGTATCCGAAGGATTCTTCCTTTGCACTAACAGCATTTGCAGATGCGGATCATGCTGGTTGTCAAGATACACGCCGTAGCACATCTGGTAGTATACAACTTTTGGGTGATAGACTTGTGAGCTGGTCGTCTAAAAGGCAGAAAAGCGCTGCGATATCCAGTACGGAAGCTGAATATATTGCTTTGTCCGGTTGTTGTGCTCAAGTCCTTTGGATGAGATCACAACTTACCGACTATGGCTTTGGATTCAATAAAATTCCAATGTACTATGATAACAAAAGCGTTATTGCCTTATGCTGCAACAACGTTCAACATTCCAGATCCAAGCATATAGACATCAGATTTCACTTCATCAAGGAGCATGTTGAAAATGGTGTGATCGAACTTTACTTTGTCAATACGGAGTATCAATTGGCGGACATCTTCACTAAAGCTCTTGGCCGAGAAAGAATTGAATTTCTAATCAACAAGCTGGGTATGCGAAGTTTTACGCCGGAGACTCTGAAAAAGTTGGCAGATGACGTTGACGAATAGTGGTGGTACCTATTCGAATATCCTTTGTATCATATGTATATAATATAACTCAGAAAAACCAAAAATATTTTCTTTTTATATAAATTTTTCAAAAACAAAATACAAAATTAAAAAATGAGAAAAATACAAAAAGAAGTTTTCAAATGGCATGTCTTCTGAAAATCGATAACATTTACGGTCTTAGAAATGTCATTCAACAATGATACGAGCCTGTAAATGAAGTTCGAGCAGAAGTTTCTAATGTTTTCAAAACATGCCATATGGCTTGCTATTATTTCAGATAGTGGAACCGCTTTTCACCCCCCCCCCCCCCCCCCATGAGAAAAAATGTCGTTCAAAAAGCAGTTGTTCCTAAACAACGGGAAATTTATTCTCTGGGCGATGGTCCACTTTTGACCATGCAAAAGGCTTTTTTGTGATTACTTTGCATCACAACCCGTGCTTCCTATATCAAATAAGTGTACGTTTCAGTGCATTTATTTGTCAAAATAAGAGAAATCTTATTTTTATTGGTAAAAAGTTGTCTTCATAATGAATCAGTGTTTTCAGTAATCACCAAAAGATTTTCAAAAGACAATTCGACCACTCAACAATTGACACAATCTTTATAATAGACAACGGTGTCTTATTTGAGGTGAGAAATCTGTCATTCTCAAACAATTTGTAAAATGGTACTTTCAAATAAGTCATGAAATAATGGATAAAGTTTTGGATAACTGAAGGATACAATTTCAAAGGGGAGTTAATATTAACTTCAAGGTGCTTTAGATGTCATTTGTTTAAATCTTTATGAACTTAGAGACTTAGTGAATTCAGGCTTTAAACTACAGATGATCAATATTGCCAACACCTCATAGTTTGTAAAAGACTTAGGAATGCTTGGAAACACTTTCATAGTTTTAAATGCGTTGAAGTTGATTCTCACGAAATAGATTTAAGCTTATTAATTCTTTAAACACGATCTCGAATATGTATTCGTATAAGGTTTTGCTGATTCCGACGTGTCCGAAACAGCAAGGGGGAAGGAGTAGAGGTATACTGAATAGTGTCATTGGCCTTCTTTTAAGGTTAGCTTTTTTGTCTTTTGAGGTTTGCTTATTTTGATTTTAGGGTTGTGTTGATCTTTCGGGTACACTATTTCTATCACTGATGGAAGAGTCATTCGTCATTCGCTGTATGCATTTATTTGAGTCCAAGGGGGACGTGTTAGGGAGTATAATTATATAAAACATGGGAAGAATTCTTTCTGATTCATTAGTGTCTTGCACCAAATATTCGGTCACTTCACTAAGCTATCTTAAAATGAGTAGATATATTTGATTAAAAGAGGTACAATAGGTATGATGATTCCTTTAAATAGTCCTCCCCCTAGTATCCTGCAGGAAGAAGAAATGTCTACATTTGGGACTTGTTGATCTTAGGTGTAATCATTTCAACTAACTTAGAGGGAAATAATTGTGACATCGGGACTTTTTGACTTTTTTATGGTGTTCAAATTTATATCATTCACTATCATGTCTAGGAGAAAATACGGACATCGGGACATATTGACTCTGGTTGTGTTTCGCAGGTTTCAAGTTATTTGTGTACTTCGGATATCTGGGTTTTATATATCAAGACTGCTTGATGCGGCTTGCAAGAAAGTTTTGAATCTACTCAAGAAAAGATTGCTGGTTTAGGGGGAAGCTAAGACAACATCAACACCAACCTCACAAGCTCAAGTTACATATGTATCTAAATCTATTCTATCCTTGAAGTTTGATGCAAATACTTTCATAACTTGGAAAGAAAGTTAAAGCAACGCTGAAAAGTGCTTGGATAGAGAAAGATTAGATTGAAAACCTCTTGAAAGAAATTAGGTTAATGAGGAGTTTAGAAAAGTTCGTTGGTGGAAAATTGTTCGAAGGAGACCTACGGCTGCGATAAAGGACCATATGATTTCATCATATGATGTTCTCATCATTCAGGTCAAATCTTCGTATATAATAAACATGTGAATATGTTAATAACTAGTGTAGATTTTTTGAGTGGAAAATATAAGATTGTCGAGTACAAATTTTTACCAAGAATTTACTTAGTAAATTCAAAATTTTCCAAAAATTGTACTCGGACCATATTATAAACCCTTTAAGTTGAGGGGGAGCATTAGATGTTCCTATATGTTATTCTGTTAACATTTTGTCCCGAACGTTTAATCAATTGGGATCCAAAATTATCGAGGGTATTATTATAATTTTGGTAGGGGAGAAAATGTGATTAAACTGAATCTAAGGTATATTGAAATGTGATCAGAAACATGGACTCGATGCACTCCAACTTAGCATGTATACGGATTACGATGCACATTGTTAAGGGGGGAGCTTTTTAGTGATGATGAAAAACTTCAAAGTGTAAATCTTTTGATATTTATATCAAACAACTATGATTGAAATTTTCAATGTTTTTGAAGGATGTGATGAAACTACCCAAAAGACGGACCAAGTTTTAAATTTATGAAATTATAAGTCGGGTTAGGCTTGGTATTCAAATCCAATGATCCAGCCAGACTGGAGGGATCTACCCAGGTTATCTACTAGTTTAGGCGGTACAGAAGAAGTCCTTAGTGATGATTAAAAAGGTGAAAAAAAGTGAGAATCTGGGAATAATGCCGACATGAAGATGGTACTAACACTGACAACCCAAGAAACGGTGTTAGTTATGAAGTCTTCGGTAGATTGTAGGGGTGAAGAATTGAAAAAGAAATGTAAGGATAATAGGGTTGAAAAGAAAGAATCCCTCCATACACTTAGCAGAACGGGTCAATACATATGTGACAGAAAACTCTTAGTTTGTTGACATTGACACGACAGTTCATGGACCAGTGACGATATGCACAATCCTTCCCACCCACTCAAAGTCGGAAAGACTTATGTTTCAAAATCACAGAGATACACTTATTTCTACTTGACTTTCTCACTTTAAGTTAGTTGATATTGAAAAGGTGCACTCAGCTCAGCATCGGATCACTAAAATAAAGTGCACTATTGAGTCTAGAGCCAAAGAGTATCCATAAATCTTCATTAAAGGACACTTGTTTGATCATGTATGCTTGCTACCTAAGACACAATGTGAAATTAAAAGATACTATTAAGAGTCTTACGTTTATCCTTGTGATCGATTTTGACAGAACATCAGACGTGAATTATTTACAAAGGAAGATGGAAATCCTGCTTGAGCCCAACATCAACAAGATCATGGTAGGTAACTTGTGCAATCTTTATGAATCAAACTTGTGTGACAACTGGAAAGAAGCGATGGTGCGATTCTATAGAATCTAAACTTGTTCAGGATTATGGAATGAAGATTGTGATGAATTTTTGAAATGATTAACACTCTCTCGATGTGTCACTAAACTCACTTTAAGCAAGTGACAACGCTTTGATTGATTTCAAATTGATTTTTCTATATCAATCGGTGAGATTGTAACTCACTGATTCACTTTATGTGCTGACTTGCTTTGAGAATGAGACGTTTGATTTTAATAAGAACATGCTGAGTACGATGAATCTAATACTTATGTGTTAGAAAGATTCAATACTATAACTGGAAATCCTGTCAAGAAGAATCTTCTTAAATTGAATCTATCTGATCACAGGTCGATCCTCACAGATTTGAAGGTTACTCCAACCAAACCTGGGTGAATGACAAAGCCATATTCATCCCCTCGCTTTATTGCTAACTATTTTATTACAGGAAACTTAAAGATGGTGGTGAATGGTAATCTGTTTCCAGCTGACTCACAAAGATCCATTGCCACAATGCTTCTCCCCGGACCGACAAATTAAAGACATCATGAAAGCTCAAGTACATGTTTCAAGACTTCCGCTACTCTGATACCGTACATCTTTCTTGAAGTGACGAAGTATTAAAGTCAAAGAATTTCAAAGAAGTTTCCGTCACTCTGATACCGAACGTCTTTCCGAATGACTAAAGTGTTAAAGTTAAGAATTTCAAGAAAGTTTTACAACATTAAAGCTTTCAAATCAACAAATCAAGAAAGGTATGAGCCATGTCGGTCCAGAAGTCACAAGTTCACAAGATGGCAAAGTTTCAAGATGGCGAAGAGATTGTGCTTGGTTGATGATCTCAAGATGCTCAAGATCACAATGTTAAATACAAGTTCAAGGAACAAGCTCAATCTAAAAATCAATGATCACTACAACATATTCACAGGAGAATGTCAAAAGGATGAGCTAAAGACTCAAGACAAAGCATTGTATGCTAGGCTTAAAGATTTGTAAAATGGAGTGACCTCCCTTAGGGGGAGATTGTTGGAAACACAAAAAGTGTCGGTCACTTCCAAGTTGTAATAGTCTTAGCTCGTAGTTAGTGTAATGATTAGATTAGCAATCTAGTCCGGCCCAAGGCCCATGGGAAGCCCATCATAGCCTATGGGCCGGCCATCCATGTAGTATATAAGCCCTCTCCTAGCCTTAGAGAGGGGTTGGTTGTTCCATTTTATTCACATTCCATCTTAATACAACTCATCCATTCCATCACTTTCTCTCTCTAACCATCACAACCCACATCTCACTCTTATTCTTGGTTTGATCATAAGATTACATGTTTCTACACACTTTAACTAGCTTAAACACTTAGAAATTTTGACTAGATACTTAAATAAGTTGCAATAAGCTCTAAACAAAACTAAGGCAAATTTAACCTAAACTAACCTAATAAGCTACTCTAAACATAAATAAGCCAAAATGAAAGAGAAATAAGCTGAAATAACCAAATTAAGCCAAAGGGGCTTGGCTGGTGGTCAAGCAGGCTCTTGGAGCACTTTCAGTGCTTATTTATAAGCCCTTAAAGTGGATCCAAGCAGCTGAGCTTATAGGGGCATAAAGCAAACCCTATAAGCTTTACAAAAAAGGTTAATTGAAAGAAAATGGTCAGCTTAAGGACAACTTAAAGAAGCTGTCAAATCAGGGTTTTGC
>BQNB010034384.1:0-51644 GCA_026074375.1 Tanacetum coccineum
GGTTGTGCAGAAGACCCTAACTTTGCAAAGGTTGAGGGTGACCAGGTCTTGTTTCGGTCGGCGTAGTGGGGTGACCAGGTCCCTTTTATTGCCACATGGGACGACCGACCGCAAAAGGTCGTCCCATTACGTTTAGCCTAATGCTTACGTTTCTCAATACCATTTAATGGAGAGATTGTTTGACATTTGACTAACAATTAATATGAATCACAATTATGCAATGTTGTCAATATAAATTCAATTAACATTAAATCATTTTTTTCTTTCATCTTAAATTTAAAGATTTCCTAATTTCAAATTTGTAGAAGGTGTATAATGCTTGCGTTTCTCCCTATCATTTAATGGAGATTGTTTGACTTTTGACTAACAATTAATATGAACCAAAATTATGCAATGTTGCCATTATAAATTCAGTTAAAATTAAATTATTTTTTAAATATTTTTTCAAAATACATAGGTTTATCATAATTACACGCATTCTGTCTCAAGCCTATAAATGATCCATATGAGATATCACACATTCAAAATACATACACATGCATGACTTCCTCTTATTTATCAAACTATATGACTACTTTACTTTATGTTCTTCCAGGCTATGTCATGTGTTGTCGTAGCAACTGTTAAGAATATTGAGCGTGAATCTGATTGGTGGTATCTTGCTTGTGTAAAATATAACCATGCGGCCAAACAAAAGGAAGTGAAAGAAAAAGATGAGTATGACGTGGTTGTTAAAAAGAGGCTTGTATTCAAGTGTACCAATAAGAGAGAATGCGGCCAAGATACTGATGTTAAGTATAAGTAAGTTGTTACAAAGATTTCGGTTACTCATACATATTAACCAACCTTACTTATCCTTTACAATTCATGAAAGGTACAAAATTTCATTGCGAGTGATGGACTCCACTCACTTTGTTTGACAGACAAGCACACCCGATACTTGACAAGACCGCAACTGAACTTTTACAGAAAGTGAGGAAGGTATGACTTATAAGTTATGATTACTTGAAAACAATTTCCAAGATTTTTTCCACTAAACGTTTGAGAATTGATATTTCATCAATTTAAGTATTTGAACTTTGCTTTTTTATACCTTTTATAAGTCACCCGTGATTTATCACGGGTTTATATCCTTCTTATTTTAAGAAAACTTCTCATTTGATCCTAAATATATATATATATATATATATATATATATATATATATATATATATATAAGGTAGGGTTCTTTTCAGAACCAAATAAAAGGCGAGAACTGCGAGAACCAATCTGAGCCATTCATTTAATTTCTCATCATAAAAGATTATTTTTAATTTGAAAGGGTATATTAGTAAAAGATAAAATTTCAATTTTTTTTAATATAACTGAAATTCGTTTTTGTTTAATTCCTTAATTTTAGGAAATTCAAAAATCTTTTTTACTGTATTTTTTGTTTTATTCTAGTAGTTACCTATTATTGCATAGGTGCATATCATCAATACAATAATCTGTGTACATGTATAATATATGTAAAATCAGTCTTTCAAAATAATGTATAAATTTAAGTATATGCACATTCGTATTTCTCAAGACCAAATCAATCAAACTTTCTTAACCCCAGACGTTGACATAAACCTCAACATATTAACCTTTTAGATGTTCCAAACAAAAATCCAAATACATAAAAGTTTAAAAATATTAAAAAGCTCTTTACTTCTAACATAATGTAAATAAAATTCGATAATGCGCTTGTGCACATATCATCTCCTTCATCGGTGGTTTTATTTTTCATGCGTGCACATGTATTCAACGTCAAAAAAACACGCGTAATCGTTTGCACTTGTGCACTTCCCATCACCATCCAAAATAAGCTCAACGATGGCTTTATGTTTCAAGTGTGCATATATATTTTCTTGGTGTGCACATATATTTGTCGTCTTTATATTGCTGTTCATACTCGTATCTGTAACAAATAAGAAAAAAAAATTAATCATAACGACTAGCGTAACATGTATGCACAAATTGTATATCAAATAAGTGACGTAAACGAATTTATAAAACATTACATCTAGCGTAACACATATGCGTAATTTAAAAGATATACACAACCAACTAATAAATATATGTGCACAGTCTAATCAATTACGCACAGCTTAAAACATATAGTCTAATTAAATACTCAAATTATGTTCGTGTTTGATGGGGCTTACTTCGTTGGTACCGCACAAGGCCATCAAAATCTATAAGACCGCCATGTTAAAAACGTAATACCTTTAACCATATAAGTAATTGTAAAAAGACACACGTGCACGTCTATTTCAATCCTCATAAGCATCTTTAATAGCAGTAACTAACAAAACCATAGTCACCAGTCGGATCAAATTTTTCTACACATATACCTCATAATCATCTTTTATTAACTAATAAAACTATGTCCCCTTCAATCCTTATAAGCATCTTTTATTTAACTAAAATGCCTCATCAAACTACACGAATAAAACAACAGCCCTTTTCTACATCAAACTAAACACATACCAAATTTATTATTATTTTAACTCACTACAAAGCCAATTTCATAAATTAAAACGTAATACTAAAAGAAAATATTTTTTCTTTGAGTTTTTGACACTTACAAACAAAATTGGATAACCAAACTTACAGAGATCGTAGATAAGATGATAGAAAAGATCAACACCATTAGATTTCATTTCTTGATTACATATGATCGATCTAAGCAAACAGTGGGTTAACAATCATTTGAAAAATATTGATAGAAAAAGAATAACCACATCCACCAACCACTATATGCAACCACCACTATTTGACAAAATGATGGTTTGGGTGTATCGGTTTCATAATAATATCCCATTAAATTAGGATATCCCATTAAATTAGGATATCCCACTATTTGACAAAATGACTGGTTATGTGGCTGTGTGGTGGTGATGGAGGAAGTTATGGTGGTGGTGGCTACCAAAAGAGAGTTTTTTTATTTAACCTAATGATATCCCATTAAATTAGGATTAATTATTGAAAACTTGAAATCAAAATTACATTACTACCCCTCCACCCTTTATCAAAAATTATATTTAAAAAATAAATGATAATTAATTATCTAAATTTTGATTGGTCCTTACTAGTTCTCGCAGTTTTGTACATTCATTTGGTTCTGAAAAGAACCTCACACTATATATATATATATATATATATATATATATATATATATATATATATATAGTGGGATTTTCAATACAGAACCACTTTTTTGTACAGAACCTACAGAACCAGCCTTTTTACTCTTAATAATGCATGATGTACATCATAGCAATGCAAGATGTCATTTTTGTAAATATCCATTACTTATTTTAAAAAAAGAAAATAAATTAAGGGCATTATGGGCATTTTACTTTTAAAAAGTTTAAAAACCGTTCCTATTCTAAAGGGATATTATTAGAGAGTAGGTCAAAGCACACACACAATCTCTCCCTCTCACAGCCTCCAAAATCAGATCTTTATTTACCAAATAATCATCATCAGTTACAAACATGAAAACGTATATGGTTATCTCGTTATTATTTTGTATTTAGTTGGGACTTTGATTTTTTGTTTACACGATTTGATATGTGGTTGTTTTGTTAGTCGTTTATCGATCCACTGTTGGTGTTGTCATCCACTCCTCCGATCTGTAATACCGACACCCCGTACTGCCCTTTTGATACGAGCAGTGGAGCAATCGTCTTCATCGACGGATAAAAGCCAAGAACATCACCCAACGTGTGGTCTCTGCCCCAAGCATGGCCCAATCCATCACTAATCTCAAATGGTATTCTTTTTCATTAAGTCATCATAATTTTATATGTATTTGGTCAAAAATAAGCTGGGTTCTTACATGCTCAATCCATCACTCGTCTCAAATGGTATTCTTTTTCATTAAGTCATCATTATTTTATATGTATTTAGTCAAAAATAAGCTGGGTTCTTACGTTATCTTGTAGGACAAAAGTTGTTAAAAGAGTTATTTGTGTAAACAAAGTCTCTAAATTTAATAAAAAATTATAAACTAAGGTTGTAGCGTCAAAAAGGATTTTTGACGATGGCTTACCGATTTCACTTACTCGAATACGAAAGGTGATTATTTTAAATGGGTGTATTGTATTCGTCTGATGGAGTGTGTTAGGATTGATAAAAGTGACGATCTTAGATAAATATCTTGTAATAAATAATGAAATATTATTGTGTAATAGGTTAGATATATGATAAATAGTCAAAGACTATAAGTCAAATGGGCTAAATTGTAAATGTCTAGAAGACAAGGGCTCCATGGTCATTCATTGTAAAAGGGTATAAATACCTCCCCCCCACCACCTCATTTGTGAGGTGTGTCTTCTAGTGTCTTTAGGTGTTTCTTAATCTCATTCTAATCTTTTCTCTAATCCTCTTTCTCTCTCTACTTTCTCTCTCTAGATTATACACTATATTGCTTATTGATTCTGAATTTCAGACCTAACAAGTGGTATCAGAGCTGCAGGAGTGATTTAGTGTGGTTTTGGAGAGCTTATTCAGGCAGCTTATTTTGAGCTTATTTCGAGCTTATTTGGGCTTATTTTGTGCTTATTCAGACCTGATTATCTGTTGTGTTATTCTGTCTTTTTCGTGGACTCATATTGATTTTCAGCTTATTTTCGTGTGCTTATTTTGAGTCAAATCTGCTTATTTTTTGTCAAACTGTCAAATCAGCTTATTTTTTCTTATTGAGCTAATTTCAGTTGTGTTTTATACAACTGAGATTGATTGCTTACGGTTTTATGGTAAGAATCTTGGCAAGGTTAGTATAAAATCTGCTTATTTGTGCTTATTTTTGAAATTCAGCAGATTTCTGAGTCAAATTCAGTAAAAAGTTTGTTACAACAACTTTGACTGGTCAAACTCAGTAGTGTAACTGATTTTACTGAATTTGACACTCAAAGTTGGAAGCTTGTCTTTTGGTCAAATTAGTCAAACTCAGTAGATTTTCAGATCTTCGATTTGTGTTTTGTTGAGCTTATTTCAAATCTTTAAAAGATTCTTAACACATATCATCACAGATCTAAATTCGGATCAGATTTCAAACAAGAAACTCAAACTCGGATCAAAAACCAAACTCGGAACAAAATTGTACAAAATCTCAGATTTGTTGTTAACATCATAGATCCAAAACAAAACTCAGAAACACAAATTCGGTAACAAGAAACAAGAAATCAAACTCGGATCCATTCTTCGTCAAATCCAAGACTCAGAAACAGACTAAGAAAATCAATCTCGGAAAATCAAACTCGGAACAAGATTGATCTTAGATTTGATCCACATCCTTTTTCAAAAGATCAAAACCGGAACAAAGCTCAAACGTCAATATCCATTTTCGAAACTCACCTTTCAACATAAATCAAACAATAAAATCTAAACAAGTTACGAGAATCTTTTTGAGCTAAAGAAAACAATAAACGAAAAAGAAAACTAGAAAATAAAATCGAATTATTTTTTTTAGATCTCAGTTTTGGGTTTTCATCTCTCTTTCAAGATTTAAAGATCTTCATCAATCGTCTCAAACCCATTTCATCATAGATTCAAAACTCAAAACGAAACAAACAAAAAACAGAAATCATCAAGAATCAAAAAACAAGGAAAGACAAAAAGAAAAGTCATAGATCTTAGCAAACCCATCTCATCATTGATCGAACTAAAATAAAAGAAAGTCAAGAACATCAACGTATTCATATAACATCTTTGTTTAGGTGGGTTAAAGAAATCAAGAAACAAACTCAGCAAATAACATAAAAATCCCACCTTTGTGCTTCACGTGTCTTGGGAGCATCTCTCTTTGTAAGGATTAGGATTTGTTGTTCAAATAGATTTGTGATATAAGTTTGTGAAGTGTGACTGAGTAAAAATAAGAAAAAGAGGCGGATATATGTCTTTAGGGTTAGGAGTGTTTTGATTTGTGTCTGTGTAAGAAATAAAAAGAGGCGTGCGTTTTTTGATTTATGGTAAAGTGTTGTGTGCGTGTGAGTGTAATATAAAAAAAGTGGCGTGTGTGTGTTGAAGTAGGGTTAGGGTTTGCTAAAGTGTGAGTTCTTCATAGGAAACTTGGGTCGATTTTGTTGGGCCTCATTTGAGTATAACATCAATTCGGTAGGATTAGTAGATTGGACCAAATCTTTGTGTTTTCATCTTTGTTGGGCATTCAATTATGTGTACCGAAAATAGCATGTTGGGTTGATTTGTTTGCTTTATTGAGTTGGGCCTTTGTATTTGTGTCTACCGAAAATTTTAATCAAATTGGGCCAGATCTATTTGTTTTTTTGGGGGATTCAGCACGTGTAGCAAAATTTGGTTTGTGTGTGATTGAGGTTTTGCGTTTAGTTTGTTAGTATTCGGATTGAATTTTGTTTTGAGATATCATTTGAGTTTGTATTCGTGATTGATTTGGTTTGTGTCGAACTGATAGCTTGTGCGTGATTTGGTTTGTGTGACAATTTGAATTATATTTTTGGTTTCGTGTTAAAAATTTATTGGGTTCGTTGTGATAAATAGAGAAAATGGGATCAAACGAGGAAATAGTTCAATTACTTCAAAAGACACAAACGATTTTCAAACAAACACAACGTGACAAAGAGGAAAAATATCTTAATGATATTATTCAGTTACAAGATAAAATCAAAGATCTTGAAAACGTTGTTTGTAAAATGGGCAGATCAACTGACACACTTCGGTTGCTTACAAATGAACAAAAAGCTTTTCGGGATAACTTACGTAAGTCGGGTGTGGGATATAACGGTTCTTGTGTTCTTTCACAAGCTTATGCTAAAATTCCTAAGTTGTATCGTGCTTATGAACTTTGTGATAAAAATGAACAACTGCATGTGTTTGATTCTGAGGAAACTCTTGAGGATGCTGAAAAGAGTCAATTAAAAATGAATGAGTTTCAAAAAGATGAAAAAATTCAAGAGTTAAAGATTCAACCAATCGATTACGAAAAGTTGAACAAACTTTATAAAGAGTTTGTTCCTCAAAAACAGCTTTCTGAGCCTTCTGTTAAGCAAACATGTTCTTCACCTTATTCTATTCCCTTTGTTAAGATTCTGGAAACAAAAACCATGCCGAGTGAGTTACCTTTGATCAACGAATTATTCAATATAAAAGTTGGATTTGAAAAGCTGTCTCTGTTAATACACCAGAACAGTAAAAGAGAAAGCATTTTTTACACATCAAAGGCAGAGATAGAACGTAATGATTTTTGTCGAGAAAAAGTCAAACCACTTCTTAATGAATTACAGGTTTACTTTGATGACTTTCAGAATCTATTTCAAAGGGATATAAAAGAAATGAAAGATGCGTTTGAGCAAAATGATGTCTATCTTGATAAAATTGAGAATCAAAATGATTTGTTGAAAGATCAACTTTTGGAAGCATCCTTAATTGAAGACATCAAGAATCTTGTCATAACTTCTTGTGTGGAAATAAGGAATAAGGATTTACATGATGAAATTGAAAGAATTTCAAAAGAGTCAAAAGATGTTTCAAATGAGAGTAAAACAGTTGATACGGCTTGTAATGATGCATTTGAAGTCAAACAGGAATTGTCAAAAAGAATTGTTGAATTGGAAAAAGATTTGTCAAAATCTGAGGCAAAGGGTATTGCTTTTGAAATCGCACTTCAACACAAGTCACGAGAAAATAATTCTTTGAAAACTGTGCAAAAAGAAAATGAGAATTTTATGGCATCGTTACAACTCGAGAATGCTCATTTGAAATAGACTTATAAAGATTTGTTTGAGTCGGTTCAAAGGTCAAAAGTTAAGATTAAACAATGTGATGAAGTCAAAGTTAAGAACGATTTTGATGAGATTGAAACGAGAAACATTGAGTTGGAATATCGTGTGGCGTCATTAATTAAGGAGAATGAACAATTGAAGTTGACTTACAAAAACTTGTTTGATTCAATCAAAAAGTCGCGAGTCCAAACAAAAACTTAAAATGTAACACAAGACGAGGCAGAAAATTTGAAGTCTCAATTGTTTGAATTTGCTGAAACTAAGTTCAAAAATATTCTCAAAAAACTTGAATTTTTTCAAAAAGAAGCAGTTGGATATTTCTGAACTTAACATGGAATCGGGGGAGAATGTTTGTGATAATGCCAAATGTGAGTTTCTAACAAAGTTTGTCGAGCTTGAAAAGGTTTTAACTCAACAAACAAAAGATTTTAATGACGTCAAGCTTGAATTGTAGAACAAAACAGCTAAATTTGAGGAGTATTTTGAAAAACTTGAAACAACGAAAGTTGTTCTTGAAAGACAATTGGCTCGTAAGGTTGATGATTCTAAAGCTGAAAAGGATCAATTTTTGAAAGAAATTAATCATTTGAGAACTCAATTGGAAAATCTGAAAGGAAAGTCTGTGCAAACTAAGTTTGATAAACATTCAATTTTGGGAAAACCACCAGCTGATAAATTGTTGCTAAACTCTCAAATTTCAAAATCATGGTTTTCTCTAGTTGATGTGCAAAAGAGTTTGTCAAAACTAGTCACTACACAGTCTTTGCCTAAAAATGAAAAAGATCAGCTTTTAAAACGAATTGCATATTTGGAATCAAAACTGGCATCTCAAGATATTCGTTCTTGTCAAAAAGAATATCATGAGTTGAGGACTTCATATAATGCTTTAAAAGTGAAGTTTGATTCTATTAATCGGCAAAAATGAAACATTAATGTTTCAAAATCTTCAAAACCTAAAGAAAGTGTTTCGGAAACTGTTCACACGGGTGAATCTTCAAAATCGTTTTCACGAAGGGTTTGTCAGTTTACAACCTATTCTTTACAAAAAGATAGGAAGTTTTCTAAGAAATCTCAAAGTTTTGAAACATGTTCTCCTTATAAGGGTTTTAAGACAAGAGCTTCAAATGAAAATAATCAATCTTTTGAAACATCACACTCGTGTTTTACACCGGTAAAACAAGTGTGGAGCCCAATTAAGGAATCTCAAACTTTTGAAGCATCTTCTTCTCAAAAGAGTTTTAAGACAAGTACTTTCAAAGGAAAGAATCACGTTTTTGTTACTCCACACTCTCGTTTTACACCGGTAAAACAAGTGTGGAGGCCAAAGCAAAGTCATTCGAAATCTTTCAAATATTCCAAATCAGAAATGCTTTCGATGCAAAACAAGAATGACTTTGCTTCAACCATCAACAAGAAAGGAAGAGTTTCAAACGAAACAAATTTTCAGGATGTTTCATCAAATGACATTAACAAATGGAAATCTTCTTCGTCAACAAGATTTAAAACTCCATTTGAAACACCGAGTTTCAAAAATCAATGGAATATCAAGAGGAATTTTAAATCTCCGTTGATTCCACGAGAGCTGTTTTCAAATGAAACACCGGTTTCAAGCCCTCGTTGGAACTCAACATCTTTACATCGACTTGACACAACTTTCAATTGGTTTTCAAAATTTGGTAAACCCGTTAGCACCGTGCTTAAATGGGTTCCAAAAGTTGTTGTCTAAATTCGATGTCAATGGTTTGTAATCATATATCAGATTGCAACCCGTGCTTTAAATAAAAGGAAAATGTACGTTTCAGTGCATTTATCCTTAACAACGAAAAGAGAAATCTTTTCGGTCTTGAGCTATTCAAATAAAACATTCAAAGTTTTGTAGCTCAAGTCAATGGTTTGTAATCATATATCAGATTGCAACCCGTGCTTTAAATAAAAGGAAAATGTACGTTTCAGTGCATTTATCCTTAACAACGAAAAGAGAAATCTTTTCGGTCTTGAGCTATTCAAATAAAACATTCAAAGTTTTGTAGCTCAAGTCAATGGTTTGTAATCAAATGTCAGATTGCAACCCGGTCTTCAAATAAAAGGGAAGTGTACGTTTCAGTGCGCTTTACCTTAAAAAGAAGAGAAATCTTCTTGTTTTGAGCAAAATTTATTCATCTTTTTAAAAAAAAAAGATTTTCAAAAATGTTTCAAAAGTTTGCTCACCAAAATGGTTTGTTATTAAATTTCAGATAACAACCCGGTTTTCAAATAAAAGAAAAGTGTACGTTTCAGTGCGCTTTATCTTTAAAAGAAGAGAAATCTTCTTTGTCCCGAGCAATTTTTTATCAACATCTTTTCAAAAAGTGTGCTCGGGACATACGACTTCTAAGTAAATGACAGCTTAGGACTCGTTCTTCAAATAAAGGAAAGTGTACATTTTTGTACATTTATCCTCACAACGGGAAGCTTACAACTTCTCGGACTTGAGCTATTTCATTAAAGATATTCCATATCTTGAGCTCAAGTAAAATAATATTCAAAAGTTTGAACACAAATTTTCAAGAGTTATTCAAAAGGATTTTTCAAAATCTTTCAACTTGTGTTCAACTCTCCCTTCCTCGTTCAATCATTGGATCCTTCTCTCGATACTTTGAAAATTCGAATCATTTTTATAAATGGATCAATTTTTGAGGGGGAGTTTTTTAAAAATCAAATGCCTTTAATGTTGTTGGATACATCTCATAAAAGTCAAAATTTATGTATCCAAAACATTCAGTGGATTCAAAAGTGGTTCTTCAGTGATATACCAAGGCATCTTAACTCTATCCCTCAATATAATTGCGGTGGCATACAAAATGAAGTGTTTTATTATTGAGGGGGAGTATAAAGGAAAATGTTTTGAACAAACGAATAATAATCGATTTAAAAGTAGTTGTTGTCAAGCGTGTTTATATTGATAAGCGTGCAAATGGTGAAGATTGTGTCCGGTTACGACCGTTTCCTGAAATTAACAGGATGAGGAGTGAGCAATCTACTGACCATACGTTTTAGATATCAACATTCTTTGACGCAACTAGTTTTTCAAATTTGTTTAGAACATTCAGAAAGGTTCCAAATCATAATCATGCTATATCCGTTTTCTCCCATGTGTTTTCAAAATCTCATATAGCTATTTTAATCCATTGATATCAAAAATATCTTATGGTATGCTATTTTTGAGGGGGAGAAAATTGGATTAAAATGTGATCAAGAAAGATAAATGCTTAAGTGTGTGGGATAACAAAGTGATCTAAAAGACTCAAAGTGCAATCAACTCTGTCCTCCATGTGCAAAATAATCTTGAATAAAATAATTTTGAATATCGATGCACATATGTAGGGGGTATTTCTCAAAAAGTGAAACTTTCAAAGTGTTAAAAGTTTTGATTTATACCAAACACTTTAATTGATTTTCAAAAGGTTTTATGGTTCTGATCTTAATACCCAACAACCAACTACCTCACGATGATCAAAGAAGAAATAAGGTGGTAAGATTAGGTATTATCCCATGATCCAACCAGAACCGGAGGGATCTACCCAGGGACTTTCCATAGATAGAATAGAAGTTCTTAGGTATGATGGAGTTGAATGTGAATGGGAATAATGTTAAATAAGGCATGAGCTATCATCGGAACAATCACAACATGATGATAGTAATGACGTCTTGGTGGACATTGAAGGGGCTGAAGAATGAAAAAGAAATGATGTGAAAAGGGTGAAAAAGAAAGAAGCCCTCCACAAACATTAGGCAGAAACCGGGTCAATACATAATCTATCGAATATCACAAAGATGATATTTGGTATTGGAGAAAGACATCATGGACTCAGTGATGCAATGCACAACCCTTCCCAGCCACTCAAGATTCTCTCAAAAGAATTCTTGTTTCATTGTCACGAAGATAAAATGCATAATCTATTGACATCTCACTCTGAGATTGTTGATATTGAAAAGGTGACAGTCTGCTCCAGCCTCCGATCACAAAAACCAAAACGCACTTATTGAGTCTAGAGCCAAATGAGATCAAATCATAAATCTCACATAGGATACAAAAGTACATTTGTATTAAATATCAAAGATACAAAAAGTACAAGAGTCGCTTATATGTCTATGTGACAGCATGTCTTAGTGACATTACCGAAACATTCAAGAGTGATACTTAAATTAAGTATTTCACAATGATTGAATGAAAATCCTACCAGTGCTAACATCAAGCCAACGCAGAACGTAGGTCACTAATTTGAAAATGGTAGTTTAATGATTCAATTAGTGTTAACTAGTAATCTAAGTGATCTAGTAGTTACCGTGTTCTTTCGGAATTTGTTTTCGAAAAACACAAACAACATTTCCTTAATTTATTCAAGTGAAGTGTTGGATTACCAAGATTACTTATGATGTCACAATATTAATGATGGGAGATTATTGGAATTAAAGATAGTAGTTGACTATCATGGTTAGACCGCACTTCACACATGACTTCACTATTAAATATTCCGGCGTAACAAGATTATGATTATGTTTGATGGTCATCAAATATAATCAGGGGGAAGAGAAGTGTTCTAGCTGAATATTTCGATAGAGCGCAACAATTAGGGGGAAGAAATGTGTACATCCGAGTATGGTCAAGGGATGTGTCCTAATAGAGGTTTATATTAAGGATCTCTTGGCTCTAGACTCGCTTAGTGCTCGTTTTCGGTTTAGTAATCGTAGGCTGGAGCAGACAGCCACCTATTCAATATCAACTAACACGGAATGAGAAAGTCGATAAAGTCGTGAGTAACTCCGTGACAATGAGACAATTTAACTTTTGAGAGAAACCCGAAAGGCAAAGGAAGGTGTGCTATTGCCATCCCTGGGTTCATGATGTCGTCTTCTCTGTCAGCACTCAACAATTGATGATTCTGAACCCTCATGTTTATCGATCCGCTGTTTCTGCCTAAGTTTGTGTGGAGGGCTCTTTCTAGACCTTTATTCCATACATTTCTTTTAATTCTCAACCCCTTCAATGCTTACCAAGACTTCATTACTACACCTTGTTGTGATTGTTCCAGGTTTTTAGCTCAAACTAGTCCTGCATACTTCCCTTATACTCATTCATCTCCAATCATACCTAAGGATTGCTATTTCTAACTATGAAGTATCCCTAGGTAGATCCCTCCGGTTCTGGTTGGATCAAGTAACAAATTCTAACCTCACACCTTATGTCCTTCAGAATCGTCGTTGAAATACAGAATGTTTTAGGGTAGAGATCGAAACATAAAACCTTTTCCGTATAGCACTAATGAGTCTTAGATCACATTTTAATTACATTCCTCCCTTAATTTTAAGATTTCTAAATCACTTAGATTTTGAAATACAGTGAGATTAAAATTGTCTATAAAAGGCAAGGGGAAGAACGTTTGAAGCTTAGCATGAAACAATTTGGAACTATGTCATCCTTGCTCCCCCTCAATTGTATCATATTTTTGACACCAAAAACTATGGTACCAAGTTTGTAAAATCGATATAAAATTGAGGTTGAACACTTAGTCAATCTTAATAACGATCATTCTATTGAATTGTCCTTATTATCATGTTGTTATTATAGTGACTTTTGGGAATGGTTTTGAATACATAAGAATGGTCCGTGAGATGATGTATCCAAACTCATTAAACTTTGTTTTTCGAAAAACTCCCCCTTGAAAGATGGAGTGTTGAACACACAATTTTGAAAGATTATGAATCGTCAGTGAGAAATTCTTGAAAAATTGTGTTCAACATTTTGAAAAACATCATGTTAGAAGACTTACCTCCACTCTAAGGGTAAGCTCCACTTATGCGTACAAATCCCTTTTTTCTTGAGCTTAAAACTTTGAATGTCTTGTAAGAACAGCTCAATACCGAGAAAAGTTGAATTTCTCGTTATTAGGATAAGAGTACTTATAGAAAAAAACCCTTTCCTTTATCATTTAACTCCGGGTTACGTACTGATATTTTTCACATAAGCCATTAAGAAAACTTAGAAATGACAATGTTTTGAATATTGAAACTCCTTGGTCGAACTCAGTTTACACGCCCGTGTCGATATTAACAACATTTATAATGTACTTAAATGTTATCGATCCAAGATGACATGTCGAGAAGAATATTTTTGAAACATTTTCTGGATTTTTTTGTATTTTCTTCTTGAACTTATATTTTTTGTTGTTTTTCTTTTTCAAAAATATGTACAATTTGACCTCAGCATTGTTATTTTGATGGTGAAATAGTAATTCAACATCTTGTCGTGATGTAGCTGTCTTGTCACTAGAGGAACAACTTGGTAACCACTTTGAACTTGACAGATCATAAGCTGTGGTCGTGAATTCGAGTTCTGAACTGTTATGATCAGAAGTCATTTATCGTGGAAGAGCGAGGTCTGAACTGTTGTGAACAGACGTCATTGCTTATGCATCAGATGAAAATTCCTTAAAGCCCTGGTTTCTCAGATATCAGTCTTTTCAGCAACCAAACTCGGAGTCCTTCCTTTGTAGGATTTAAAGATGTACCTGCATGTATGTTAAGTGTACCTGCACTGACATCAAGAGTTTGTTTGCATGCATACTGGTTCGTGATATCGTCATTTGAACCATTTTGGGGTGTTCACTGACAACAATGGTTTGTGCTATATGTGAATATCTTCCAGTAGGAACCCACACTAAGACAACTGTCTTGAAAATTTTACCCGTCGGTTCCACCTAAACAAGATCCAAGGATTCATTGTATTTCTCATGGACAATCGAAAAGTCTTTTTGAATGAAGTACTGTGTCTTTTTGGGATCTGTCTTTCTGGTTTCTTTGCAACACATGTTTGCTCTACGGGGTTGTATCTCGTTGTTGTCTTATTATATGGAACCTTAGCACGTGAGTTGACTTCATTCAGGAATTTTGTTACACAAGAATCATGATTTGCATTAAAGACACATTTCTGACATGTTGAGCAAACAAAATGTTTGTAGTCAGAAAAACTTCTAGAATTCCTAGAGTGTTCTGCTATGGGCACAGTCTTTGTCGTGACGCAACTATTCTTAGATACAGGCCAATTCCTAGACTTTTGGTTATTGATCCTAGGTCTTTGTTTGCTACCAATTGCTGTGCTTGAGATCTAGCAAGAAAGGGCATCTCACTAGATTCTCGAATTCTACTGCTTTCTTGTGTCTTTTTCTTAGCTCCTCTAGTAGTGATTATGAACCATGTCATTTGACTATACCTATGATGAGCCATATGCAATCATGTTTTCGAGTATTGCAACAGCATATTCTCTTTCCATAGGCAAATAATGTGTAGTAACTGGTTTTGACAAATTGCTATTGACATCAACTTGGGAGGCAACCCGTTGCTTTAAAATCTAGTCGTATCAGACTTAAACGCAGTCGTTGTCTAACAACTGAATGGTTTTTCTACAATGGTTGTAAAGCGTTCCCTAAGATTGACGATTTTGCAAACTAAGTATTCACACTATTACCTGTTAATTTCCTTCAACTCATTTTTTAATGCTGGCAATTGCAAACCCTTTTTCCTGAAGTTGAGCTTGAAATTTATCATTTATTTACAATCAAAGAAGTTTGTGTGTTCTATGTTCTTAAGCTCATATTGTCTTGATATAATCAAACATTTCTTTGTAATGCCTTTTCAAAGTCTCATTTACTTCAAGAAACTTAGGACCACTTTATGTTCCAATTCATTTATTGTTCAAATACATCTATGTCCAGTTTAACCTTCGCTTCATAATTTGTTACTTCAAAAATTGACCATGTTGCCCTTCTTTTAAAGCTTGATTTTGATATTTAAGTTCAAGATTAACACAATGTGCTTTCATTCTTAAAAAATCTTTTTGAAATTAGCCAACGGTCTTTTGAGACAAGAATTTTCAGATATCAAGATGATTGATTTGAGAGTTCAGTTGTCTGGTTATCAGTTAATTTAGCAGGCAAATGACATGTTTCATGACATTGTACAACTTCTGGTCAACCTTTCCCTTCATTATTGGAATTCAGGGTTGCTCAGTATGCTGTTGTCCAGTAGCAAAGATATTGATTTCAGCAGTTGTTTGTACCTCAACCATTGGATCTTCATCATATATGGGTCTGATATTTGCATCATCAGCATGTGCATCATTCCCTGATCTGCTGCTTGTATCCTGCTCTTTGGATTCTGTCCCAATGCTTCTGTGTTAACCAACTACATTCGACTGCTATCCGTATCACCTTATCCTTTTTTGTCTGAATCTGTCATTAATTCACCCAGCTATCATAACTCTCGTTATGCTCTGCCTTCATCAATCGACTTCTTAACAGATTCATGTGTTGGATCAGTGGTGTCACGGAATTCTGGAATCTCTAGTCGAGTATATTGTAGGAATTTGTTTGCGTACATGTCAACATATATCATCCAAATAAATCCGTTGACTTGATGAACATCTTAAACTGTGTCTCGAGTACTTTAAAAGAAGCTGTGGATCCAATCTCTTGAAATTCTTCTTTGTCAAGTTGCTTTTCTAACTGATCCACGTTTAGGAACATTGTGCCTATAAAAGTTTCAACATCTTGACCAAAGAGTGTTGCAAATGCACGATTTAATCTAGACTCGATTTGATTCCTTTAAGTTGTCGTGTGAAAGATGCTTTAGGTGAATGAAATGTTTTCGCAAGATAACCATGCAACTTTCTTTGCTTTGTCTTGAAATTTGATGCATTTGTTGTTCTTCCAAATTTAAACACGAAGATAAAGTATCTTTCGTTCCATTTTACCGTGAATTGAAGTGAAAATGATTTGAAGGATCTTAAGCAGGTAAAGTGATTGTTGTTGTGGATTTGAATCAATTAACGTTCACGGGATTTTACAAATCTTTGATTAAAACCGAGAAAAAAAAATCGTATCTTTCACGGATTTACAAAATCCAAGAAAAACCGTGAATGATTTGATTTGGAATCAGCGAAAATTCCAAAAAAAACTGAAAAATTCAATAAATCATAGAAAACGATGTTTTTGGGCTTCGAAAAATCCTTAACCAGCTAAAGGGTGGTTACAGCGTGATCCGTCTCGTTTTTCTCTTCGATTTGAGAGGTCACGGGCCTAAAACGGACTTACGGATCAAAAGTTATGGCTAGTATCTTACTAAGACCCATTTTATACACAGCAAGGTTTTCTAAAAAAAAATTCGTTCGGTATGTTATGTAAAGTACCTAATACGGTTTCAGCATGTTCGGATTCCTTTAGGTTCGGTTGTCTAGTTCTTTTGTGCTATTTCGATTTGTTTCTAGTTCGGTCCTTTAAGAGATGCTAGTTCGATTGATCTAGTTCGAACCAAAGACAACACTCGTTCGATTGTGCTTGTTCGAAGGTACTTTGTTCGAATGTGCTTGTTCGAAGGTCTCTTGTTCGAAGGTGCTTGTTCGATGAGCTTGTTCGATCCACAAGAAATGCCACTCGTTCGATGGTCGCTAGTTCGATGGTCTCTTGTTCGATCTTCGCTAGTTCGAATATGCTTGTTCGATTGCCCTAGTTCGAACCAAGCACACTACTCGTTCGAACCTTGTTGAAGTCGCTCGTTCGATCCTTGAGTATGTCACTCGTTCGATCAAACAAAAAATGAAACTCGTTCGATCAAACAAAAAAAACCACTCGTTCGATCAAAACAGAAAAACCACTCGTTCGATCCAAAGAGGAAAGTCACTCGTTCGATCCTATGGAGAAGATGCTCGTTCGATCCTTTCCAAAAAGCCCTTGTTCGGTCCTCAAAGAGACTACTAGATCGATCCAAAAGTGAACAACCCTCGTTCGATTCAATCTTGTTCGATCCTCCTAGTTTGTACTCGTTCTTTC
This sequence comes from Tanacetum coccineum, assembly GCA_026074375.1. NCBI lineage: Eukaryota > Viridiplantae > Streptophyta > Magnoliopsida > Asterales > Asteraceae > Tanacetum > Tanacetum coccineum. The sequence continues at coordinate 17,654 of BQNB010034384.1, forward strand.
CGTCCTTGCGTTTTGCTTAGCCACGTACGGAGTAACCACGATTACAATAAAATTACAAACACTAAGTCGAACCAAATACAAAATAAAAAATACAAATACGAAACCACGAAACAAAACAAAAAAAATACAAATACGAAACAACCACTAAAACTAACAAAAACTAAACCCACCCGTGGCGAATGATACCAAATGTCGGAACCCAATATATCACTTTCACTTCATATCCGAAACTAGAAAATAAGATGAGAAGCATTGTAGAAGTTTAGAGAGAATTTTAGAGAGAGAAAGAGTAGACGAGAAGAAAAAGATGGATGATTACTTGCAAGATTACAAATGAGAATTTAACAAGGAACCAACCCCCTCTCCATAACTTGGAGAGTATTTATACTTAATACCAATAGGCATTTCATGCCTTGGAATTTCTATGGGCCAAGGCTCGGGATTACTTGGGCTTTCGCCCGATACACGTGACCGGTTAGATTACATTTAAGAGCCCGTTTACCCGTGTAGCCTATTACAACGTATAATTATTTAATGACTGAGACCTAATATAGTTATGAACGAACTTCCATTGTTCGACTCATTATTTTGAGGCTAACACATATGGTATGGTATTTTTGAGGGGGAGAAAATTGGATTAAAATGTGATCAAGAAAGATAAATGCTTAAGTGTGTTGAATATCAAAGTGATCTAAAAGACTCAAAGTGCAATCAACTCTTTCCTCCATGTGCAAAATTATTTTAAATGAAATAATTTTAAATATCGATGCACATGTGTAGGGGGAGTATTTCTCAAAAAGGTGAAACTTTCAAAGTGTTAAAATGTTTGATTTTATATCACACACTTTGATTGATTTTCAAATGCTTTTTATGATCTGATCTTAATACTAACAACCAACTACCTCACGATGATCAAAGAAGAAATAAGTTGGTAATGTTTAGGTATTATCCCTGATCTCAACCTCAAACCTGGAGGGATTCTAACCAGGGACATTCCATAATTGAATAGAAGTCCAAGGTAATGATGGGAGTAAAATGTGAATGGGAATAATGTCAACTAAGGCATGAGCTATCATCGGAACAATCACAACATGATGATAGTAATGACGTCTTGGTAGACATTGAAGGGGTTAAAGAATGAAAAAGAAATGTATGGATAAAGGGTGAAAAGAAAGAAGCCCTCCACAAACTTTAGGCAGAAACAGGGTCAATACATAATCTATCGAATATCACAAAGATGATATTTGGTATTGAAGAAAGACATCATGGACCCAGTGATGCAATGCACAACCTTCCCAGTCCACTCAAGATTCCTCTCAAAAGAATTTCTTGTTTCATTGTCACGGGGAGATATAAATGGCATAATCTAATTGACATCTCACTCAGAGTTTGTTGATATTGAAAAGGTGGCTGTCTGCACCAGCCTCCGATCACTAAAACCAAAATTACTTATTAAGTCTAGAGCCAAAAAGATAAAATCATATCTCACATTGGACACAAAAGTACATTGTATTAAACATCAAAGATACAAAAGGTACAAAGTTCCTTATATGTCCTATTTGGACAATTGCAATGTCTTTGTGACATTGCCGCGAACATTCAATAGTGATATTTAAGTAAATTATTCATAATGATGAATGAATCCTAACTAGTTGCTAACATCAAGCACGCTGAACGTAGGTCACTAATTTGAAATGATTGTTTAATGATTCAATTAGTGTTAACTAGTAATCTAAGTGATCTTCGTTTTTTCGAAATTTGTTTTCAAAAAACACAAACAACATTTCCTTGATTTATTCAAGTGAAGTGTTGGATTACCAAGGTTACTTATGATGTCACAATATTGATAAGGGGAGATTGTTGGAATTGAAGTTAGTAGTTGACTCTCATGCTTAGACCGCACTCCACACATGACTTCACTATCGAATATTCAGGCCGTAACAAATTAGATTATATTTGACTGGTCAATCAAATGCCAATTAGGGGAAGAGAAGTGTTCAAGCTAGATATTTCGATAGAGTGCAACATTTAGGGGGAAGAAATGTGAAGTATGTGTATACGAATGGTTGTTTATTTGGGGGGAAGAACATCAACAACATCTCTACCTTTTAGAAACAAGAACACCGTCATAATTCATACCTTCATTTCTCATACTCAAAGTTCAAAGATACACTTCCGCAACTCTGATAAACCAAAGAACTTCCTCAAATCATCAAGTTATTGATCAAGACAAAGGTTCTACATGAGAAAGAGTGTAAGATGTCAAGAAAGTATGAGTATGTTGGTTAGAAGCTTCAAAGTACAACACAAGATGAATACACGTAAACAATGATGATAATGAAAAGAACTGAAAGTGCAAAGCAAAGAAGAATGGAAAGATCAAGTATCATAGATCACAGAGCATGAATGGAACAAGACCACTATTACACAACAATGAACTCAAGACAAACAAGTATTAAGTTCAAAGTTACAAAGTCACAAGGAAAACTCAATGATCAATCCCCATTAGGGGGAGATTGTTACGAATAAGAAAATGATGATCATTAATGCAATCAAAGAGAGATCTCAATGATGGTCCCTTGGGGGAAGATTGTTAGGATTGATAAAAGTGTCGATCTTATTGAGATAGAAGTCTTGTAATAAATAGAATAATAATATTGTGTAATAGGGTAAGTGAAAGGCTCGTGACTAAAATAAAGTCACAAGACTTAGCTAAATAGAAAAAGTCTAAAAGTCAAGGGGGCTAAATGGTAAAAGTCTAAAAGACAAGGGCTCCATGCTCATTATTATAAATAGGTATAAATACCCCTCCACTACCTCATTTGTGAGGAGTGTCTTGTGGGTGTCTTGTATGTGTATTCAAGTTTCATTTCATTATCCTCCTCCCTCTTTCTCTCTCTACTTTCTCTCACTAAACTTATTAATCCTAGTCAATAAATATATTGTATGTGTAACAATATATTACTTATCAATAAGCAATATAGTGATAAGTTTAGAGAGAGAAAGTAGATAGAGAAAGAGGGAAGAGGATAATGAAATGAAACTTAAATACACATACAAGACACCCACAAGACACTCCTCACAAATGAGGCGGTGGAGGGGTATTTATACCCATTTACAATAATGAGCATGGAGCCTTTGTCTTTTAGACTTTTTACCATTTAGCCCCCTTGACTTTTATTTTAGTCACGAGCCTTTCACTTACCCTATTACACAGTATTATTATTCTATTTATTACAAGACTTCTATCTCAATAAGATCGACATTTTATCAATCCTAACAATCTTCCCCTAAGGGACGATCATTGAGATATCTCTTTGATTGCATTAATGATCATCATTTTCTTATTCGTAACAAAAAGAGGGTTATAGAAAGTCACGGATTTTTCCGCATAAATGTTAATGGAAGAGAAATCATCAATCGAAGATTCTATCATTTTAAGTTTCTTAAAATTAAGTTCTTTTGGAGGGAGAGGAGATGATGGATCATCATTTAATAACTTCTCAAGTAGAAGAATATCTCTCTCCGGATTAAAGTCGTCATCACCAATTCCTGGTGGAAATGGTTCAAGAAGAACGAGTTCATCGGCGAACTCCTCGAGAAAAGCATCACTAGTCTTAACCAGTGTGAGACTAGGAGAAGAAGAAGTGGTACTGCTACTTAATGGATTATGAGAAAGAAGGAGAGGATATGAAGGATCATTATTTAATAATTCCTCAATTAAACGAAGATCTCCCTCTAGGTCAAAATTGGCATGATCAATTTCTGGTAAAATTGAATCATCTTTGAGATAAGCCTCGATCTCTTCCAAAATGAAGTCACTTCCCTCGAACGGAGTGAGGGAAAGAGAAGAGTCAGAAATAATAGGCTTAGAAGTTGGGGTGGGATTACCACCCGTAGAATTGTTAGAAAAACCAAGCACTTCTTGAGCATACTCCTCACAAGCAACGTCAATGACGTCAATTCGGTTTATCGAAATATCATCATATGTAGAGGAGTATCTCGTAGTTTGATTGAGATTAAAAGTTACGGCTTCATCATTAACCCTAAGGGTTATTTCTTCTCCATAAACATTAAGGCAAGACCGGTCCTTAAGAAGGATCTCCCGAGAATGAGGGGAACCCAAGGATCGACATCAAAATCAACAACAACAAAGTCGGTAGGAAAGTGAAACTTCCCCACTTTGACGAAGATGTCTTCGGCGACTCCCTTAGGACAAGTAATGGATCGATCCGCTAGCTCGAGAGTCATCCGAGTGGGGGTAAGTTCGGGTAGGGAAAGCTTCTTCCATATGGAAAAAGGCATAAGATCTATGCTAGCGCCAAGATCGGCCAATGCGTGACATACATCCATTCCTGGGAAATCACATGGTATAAGAAACTTGTTGGGATCTCCAAGCTTTTCAGGAAGCTTTTTAAGGAGCATCGCCGAACAATTCTCATTTAATGATATCTTAGCTAATTCAAACAACTTATCCTTATTTGTAAGCAAACTCTTAATCATAGAGGCAAATTTTGGCATCAAAAGAAGAGCATCCGCGAAGCTAATATCAAAGTGCAAATCTTGAAAGATTTGAAAGAACTTCTCCATTTGATTCGTAGCTTTTTCATAGAGCTTTTGATCATTAAGTCTAGAAGGATATGAAATAGTAGGCTTAGGTAAAGTCTTCGGAACATCGGGTTCCGGAATAGGAATGGGAATAACCGGAGTTTAGATGTGAGTGGTACTTCCTTGGAAATTAGTTTGCTCCTTATCCGTTGTCTCCTCGGTTTCTCATTCCACTACCTTTTTTGGAGAAGGATTGGTAGGAATCGAGGGTCCCTCATAAGCAACACTACTTCGAGTAGTGATTGCTTTCATCTCACCCTTCAGGTTAGGAATAGTATTACTCGGAAGAGTACCCGAAGTTGAGGCTTGGTTTTGGAAGAAACTACCCTAAATACTCATCATATCATTATTTAGATTCCTCCTAAGACTTTCCTCTTGCTTATTAAAATCACCCCTCTTAACATTAATTTGATTTTGCATATTTCTCATCATTGACTCATTAGATTTCTTGTAACTTGAAAACTCATTTGAAATCCCTTATTGAACTTGATTATTAGTAGCTTGAAAAGGTTGGTTTTGAAATCCTTGATTTTGAAATTTTGGAGCATGATTAATTGGAGCTTGAAATCCTTGATTACCATGAAAATTATTTCCTCGATTAAAATTGTTCCCTTGATTTTGATTAAACCTATTTTGATGATTTTGCATCGGAGCAAAACCGGGTGGTTCCATTTGGTTGCTAGCACGGTTTGGAGGGATTACTTGATTGTAAGTACCCGTTGCCGCACAAACACTCGATTGATTGCTATCGGTAGCATTACAATTATAGTAAGCATGGGTATCACCAAAAATAACACAAGATTCCTCAACCGCTTTAACCGTAGTGGGAGTGACAACTTTCTTAGTAACAATCTCAACTAAGGTCGAAATTTGGTCCGCAAGCTTATCAAGTCTATCATCCGACTTACTAGAACTTTCCCTAGAAGTCGTATTCATCCTAGAAACATTCGGTTTGTTTCGTAAATAACGAACTTTTGACTTATTCTCAATTATGTTCAAGGCTTCTCTAGTAGTCTTACTCAAAAGATTTCCACATGCCGCGGCATTTAAGGAGTCTTGATCATTCTCATTTAAACCATTATAGAAAGTATCAATTTGGGTTAACTCCGTAAATCTGTGGTGGGGACATGCTCTAAGCATTTCCTTAAATCGTTCCCATGCTTCACTAAATGTCTCATCGAATTTTTGGGTAAAACGAGAGATTTCATTTTTTAAGTGAGTGGTCTTTGAGGGAGGGAAAAATTGATTCACGAACTTATTTACGAGATCATCCCAAGTCAAGATCGAATTAGGAGGTTCCTTCTCGTACCAAATTCTAGCGGCCCCCTCAAGTGAATATGGGAAAAGCATAAGCTTAATCACATCATTTGGAACATCCCTATATTTCAATGTCGCGGTCATCCTTTTAAAATTAGCAATGTGAGTATGTGGATTATCCCTTTCAAAACCGTGAAATTTGTTGGCTTGAACTAATTGTAGCAAATTCGTTTTGATTTTGAAATTTTCCGCAAGAATTTCTGGTATGACGATAGCTTCTCCATACCCTTCCGTGGGTGCTTGAAGTAGTTCCTCCATTGTTCGATTATCCGCCATTGGTGCAACTTCAACGATAGTACGAAGCTCGGGTTCGACTATGTTTGGAGCACGTCGTCTATTTCGACGTCTCGGAATGGTTACGGGTGAATTATTTGGATAATAGGAATTTCTAGTGCGCATGCACTACACAAATAAAACCAATAAAACAAACGAGGAGAAAATATATACACAAAATATTTTTATTTCACCGAATAATCAACAAACTTAGGGTAACTCCCTTAAGTGAAACTCGCAAGCAAGCGGGGGACGTAGTGGGAGCGAATCGCCTTAAAAACGTTTGTCCCTTCGGGTCGTAGTTCCTTGGAACAACCCTCCTTATACCCACCTTATAGCTTATTTCACAAAAGAGGTGCGTCTTTTTCGTAAGTGACACAAGACGGTTATTTATGTTGTTTTTCGATTTTTTTTTGTATTTTTGATTACTTGATATATATATTCACAAAATTTTGAGAAAATAAAAATATTTTTGTTTTTTTAGAAAAATGTTCACAAACGGGAATTATAACTTCACGGGGAAGGGTCTTCAAATACTAATCTTCAAACGGAAACACGAAAATCGCTACACACTTCTCCGGCAACGGCGCCAAAAATTTGATTTGTCCAAAACCACACACACAAACAAGTATGTGTAATTAAGAGGCAAATACAATTATAGTATAGTAGTATACGTATTCCAAAAGATTTAAGAAGATTGCTTTTGACCAAAGCAATCCCTAAAATCTCCCGAGTCGTTTTCCCTCGACGAAGTGTGAATAGACAATCGGTTTAGTTTGTGATCGCGCAAGTGAATAATTCAAAGATTTGATTTGTTTTCTTAATTCTACGCATAAAAACACGTAAAGCATGCAAAGAAAGTAAACGACCAAGCAATTAAGGGACAATGAGTTGAATGGTTCTAAGATCTTTGATTTCAAAAACTAATTCCTACTAGTGAGCAAATAAAGGCACATAAACATCAATTACAAGAAAATGCTCAAAAATGTTAACGGGATTAATAAAACGTACACTAAAATCTAATTTGAGCAAAAATGGATAAAACAAATCCAAACTAATTTTCCTAAATGCTAAAAGACTAAAAATGATTTTTAGAAAAATAAATTTATTTTTTTTATTTTTATTTTATTTTTTTTTGATTTTTTTTTAAAGTTTTTAAACTAATAAATGCAAGAAAAATATTAAACTATGATTTCAAATTCTAAGAAAATTCCTAAAAATTGCTCAACATGCAAGGAATGCAGGAAAATTATAAGCTCAGATTAAGCCTAAACGAATAAGCTTGGAGAAATAAAACAAGCACTCGAAGTGCTTTTTATCTAAAGAGCTCAAAAAGATGGTAAATGCAATCTAGATGCACCTTAGGACGTAAAAGTCCCAAGGGTGCAGATGGTGTGGTGTGTGTGTTATAAGAGGGTTGAATAAGGATGAGGTCATGGGTTCGAGCCTTGCTCACCCATGACTTCCCTTGTTTCCCTTTTTTTTTCTTTTGAAAAACTTTTTGAAACAATCTTATAAAACAGATTATAATAAGCAACTTTTGTAAAGAAAGCTTTTTTCAGAATCACAAATAAGCTAGAAAACAGCTTATAAATTAGACATAAAAGACCTTAGAGGGTTTTTACTTTTGCATTAAACTTTAACAAACAAATAAGCTTAAATAAGCTCAACCATGAATAAAACAAGCTACTAACACCTTACTACTAACCTAACAAACTAGTTTAATCAAGAATTAAGCTAAAAATTACAAGATATAAACTAAAAGACAGAATTAAGCAAATTTGAAACAAACTGTTGGCCAAACAGTCAAACAAGGCACTTTTGAGCTTATTTTTAAATGAGCAAACGGATCCTTATGGCCTAATCACTTATACCACTTGAAAACTTGACCTATAAGCTACTTTAAACAGCAATTGAAAAGCAATTTGAAAATCAAATAAACTAGGAAAATGCTTAATGAAAAAGCCTACTTATGCAGAATACACTATTTTTTTTAGTTTTAATGAAAAGACAAAGTACAAACTTGCAGATAAAAAACAAATACACAAATAAGCTATTTAACTTGAAATAAGTCCTAACTAATCTAAATTGGCCTACAAACTAGTTGTGCTCTAAGTTTGAAAGGCTAAATCCTACTTATGCTAGCTGCAATTTCAGCTTGAAAATGACCAAAACCAATTTATGCTAGCTGATGCACTTGACACATTTTATAACCAAATCTCAAATCAAACAATGCAGGCTTAAGGACCTAGTTTCTACACCTTTAAAATACTAAAACAAAGGCAAAGTGATCAACAAATTCATCTAGAACTAATTAGAGCATAAAGAGCTTATGAATTTGAGCTTAATGACTCAGACTCAAGCAATAGACACATAAGCCTTTAAAACATTGTTTATCTAAACAAATCTTATATCACTTGCTTTATAAAAGTAAATTTAAGCTTAAAACTCAGCTAAAAAAATTGTAGTACAATTGACAGCACTAACTCATGTTAGTGTTGTCTTGTGCCAAACACCCACAGCTTAACTTCATCTTCAGCTTATAAATCTTAGATACAAAACTTAAACCTCAAATACCAGATGCTTATTAGCTTATAACAGACTTAATGAACATGATTTCACAATTAATTTAGCTAAAACTATAAGCTAATGACTAATGCTACTATTTTTTTGATTTTTAACTGTTGTATAACTAACACTTGTAAACTGAATTTTAACTAATCAAGTGAACTAAATAAGCAACAAACAACTAAAATAAGCAGATATAAGCTATTCTAAACTAAAATAAGCAGGAAATAAGCAGTATTAAGCTAAAATGAAATATTAAGCTATAAAAGGTAAAAATGAAGACTTACAAAAGCCTTTGCTTAAATAAGGCTTATGAAAATTGCTCCAAGAGCTGATCAACAAAGCTCTCAGCTTATATTAAAGATAAAGCTTAGTAAGGTCTGAAGCCATTACATTACTGGGGCTTACATTCAAAAGTAAGCTGAGGTAATTTGAGGAGTGGATTTTGAGTATCAATAAGCTTAGTTAAGCTTTGAGAGCTTAACTGGGTGTATAGCCAGCTTATTAATGTATTTGACAGCTTATTAAGCTAAATGGAATAGTAAAAGAGCTTATTTAAAACATTATGCAATAAGGTAAAATTCAAATTAAACTTGAATAATGAGAAAACTAAACTTTTATTAATTAATTAAACTAGTTACAAGAATGTAAAAAGAAAGTTTACATCAATTTAACTGAAAACGATTAAGCTAAAATTATATTAAAGTAAGCTAGGCTAAACTAAAAAAACCTAACTTAGAGAGTCCCTTTTTTTTGGCAAAGAGTGGATGCTTCTATGGTCCTTTGACCGCTCCTCTACTTTGATCCTAGCCTTAATTTCTAACCAATTATTGTTCTTTAATTTGAAGCCCTTGGATGAGATAAGAGTCACGGATTGCCAGCGTGGCAATCCCAACTTCTTGGAGCCTTGTGCTTCTTTTATACTGATTTTAGTGTAAATTTCCTCATTTTGGTGTGTTTCTTTAAAGTATGCGTGTCATTCTTTGTGTCAGCTTAACCAATCATGGAATTTGATTGAGTATTTTCTTGATTGATGTGGAGCTCTGTTCTCGAATCTGGTGTTGCCACGTGAGTGAGGATTGAGATGTGTTTTACCCGTTCATTTTTTACTTAGGGTGAACTTAGGAACGATGGTGAATAGTAAAATAGATCTTGGCGCCCTTTTTCCTTTTCTTATTCGTTTTGACTTGTTTGACTGAGTTAAAAAGGGGCGTTGACTTGGGCTTTATATATACATGTGATTGATTTTGGTTCTTATAAACATGCATGTTCTTATTATGTTTGATCTTGGGTTTGATCATGAACATCATGTTTTGATGTGTGAGATATGTTATTAGGATATGTTATGGCATTGCAAGTGAATAATTGGTGATTTGGATAAGTTTTGATGGGATTTCTAGGTAGTTTTAGGGACTGTTTTTAGACCAGTAGCAAAACGTGGATATTCCTAATAATTTTTGGCCTGGAGCCTATGAATAAATTACATGGTTGGATAGATATAGTCTTAAGCTTCATGTGGCGAATTGGATGGGTTATCAACTCCTCCGGATGAGGGAGTTATGGCCGTTTTATGATTGCTAGTCAAATCTGGAACATCGTTTGGAAAACGAGTTAAACTCTAGGTTAATACTCTAAAATGTAGGATAGGAAAGCTAATCTCAGTATTATACATCTTAATCTAACTTCTCCAAGTGGATTCACTTTAATAGCTATCACGGTTTGGAAAATACGTCAAAATTAGTGTTTGGTAGGAAAACTTGGGACTGCTGCAGACCAGCAGTATAAATGGGTTAATTGCAGCAAACGTTTGGCCTAATAAGGTCTGGATTATTTGATGAGGTTGTGGAAATAAGTTCAAAGTACATGTGTCGAGTTGGCTAGAGCCATATCTCCTCCGGATGAGTGAGATATGACCGATTTATGGAAACTAGTCAGTTCTGAACTACTGTTTGAAAAAGGGATTTAACTCCAGATTTTTGCACTAAAGTGTTGGTTTTTTAAAACATAGTTAAACACTAGACATCATAAGCTTTCATATATCTTTGGATTCAACTTGATTTCTATTATAGAATAGGATTTATGGCCAAAACCGTAAGCGTTAGAAATTCAACGAACTTTCTGTTTTGAGTTATGATTTGTAAAAACTCATTTCCCGTGGATTGGTAAATGGTTTGATTAAAAGGCTTAATGTTATGGAAACTAGACTTAAGTATCTTTCCAGGGGTGAAATCCCCATCCTTGTATCTTTTATAGGTTAAGAGATATGGTCTTGTAAAGTTGACTAAAAAATCAGCAACATAATTTTACGCCTTTTCTTGAGAAATAAAAGTGCGGCCACATAGTAATAAGATAAGAATCGCTAAGCGAGACTTAGTGGACACTTAATGTAGTATAAGTGCAGGTTGTATACCAATTTGGGGATAAAAATACTTCGGTTAAGTTATAATTCAATGCCATGCATATTTCAGAAACATATCTCGTGGTCATTTGATTTATTTTTGCGTATCGATCTTCTTTATCATTCTAAGCCGCGTCACATCTTTTAGGTTGTGCTTAGACGCTTCTCGCTCGTCCGAAGATCTATATCACTTCAGGTCTTCATAACTCCTAAGGTGAGTTCATAGCCCCATCTTTTCTTCTTTAATGGTTTTCATAACTATTTTCGGGGTGAGAATACATGCTTGTTTTACTAAGCAAAATTATTGATTCCAATTTCTTAAGCGTTACACGAATGTTTTTACTAAAGATTTTACTTGCTTTTCACATGATTTCTAATACATGTTTGATACATGGTTGTTTACCATTGAATTTATTAAAGCTTAAATTGCTTACTAAATGATTTGAGATCATTGTTTATCTATTTACAAAACCGTGAGTTTTGAACATACACATGTTTTAAATTATTGTGAATTATCGTAGGAGTACCTATTGCTAAAGACCCTAATACCGTGAACCGTTAACTACCTGTGATGGGTAGACGCCAGTGTAATAAATAGTACTATGGGGTGACTCCCCGTTCGGGGTTTGTATCCTTTTGGAACACCCACTCTTAAACGGATATAGTACTCTGAGAAGTATAGGTATATAGCAGTAATACCTAATCTTTTGGGGCAAACTATATTTTCTCGTCAAAGGGATCGGTTGTCACGAGCTCAATGCGATAATTCTGTTACTTGACACTGCATTCGTTGCATTGTCGTTGGCTGATCTTATACCTTTTGGTCCACTACTAAGCATACTTGATATATTAAATTACTACTTGGATTTCGACAACAATCCTTTTAAATGTTGTAACGCTACCTTTCTTACTGAAATATTACTGAATTTATTTCAATACTGTTTTACTTAAACCCATGAATTCACCAACATTATTGTTGACATTTTTGCATGTATTTTCTCAGGTTATCATTTTGCTAGCTGAGCATTGGGAGCATTCGAGTCGCGTGGATATTAAAACTTCAAGGACTTGGTTTTCTTCACATTCGATAACTATTTTTCCTTAAATACAACATATTATCCATGTATTGAATTTTAATTGTATTGGCGTGATATTAATAAATTGGGCGTGTCGTTTCAGAGGTGCAAGTCGGGGTTATTTTTTGCTCGGTAAGAATAACACATATGAGGAAATCACATAGGTTAATATATACGAAGCAACATTTAATTAATTTTTTATAATGTAATTTTTTTATGGGAGGATAAATGTAGTATATTCTAATAGAAATAATAGGTGGGTATAATTTTCTTCAAATGAAGAACGTGAAATCAGTGAACTAATAACTAAGGTTATGGAAAGAGGGCTTGAAAAAGCATTGTAAAACATGAATTCCTTATTTAAGTTGTACAGAAGCACGACTTGAAAAAGTACGGTCCTAGATTTGGAGTAGGGCGAAGAGGTGCTTCGTTACCGAACCACTATAAATCCTCGTGTTGTAGTTTGATCTTTCCATCTCTTATCTCTTATCTTGCATACTTATTTCATATCTTGTTATTACTTATTTGATTAGTTAAATTGTTCATATTGTGCACATTGTGAATTCACATAAAGTCGAATCTAAGTTTTTATAATCAAACATAACATTAATCTAAAAAACGGTAAACTATTCAACCCCCCTTCTAGTTTTCCACATTATCATTCATTTGTACAGTTGTTGTTAGAAAAACGTTTAACCGAATAACATTTGCTCGCCGCAAAATATAGTCATAGGGTACCTGATGAGTTAAGATCAACATAGACCCATTATTTGTCATAGATACAATGAATCAATCCCAACCATCTATTTTTTCATCAAAAATAAAAAAACCAACTTTCCACCTCTTTTTTAAAAATAAATTATCTTACAAACTGTAAATCGTCACACGATAAAAAAATACACCATCGTGACGAGTATTTTTTTTATCTTTCAGTAGACGGGTGACACGATATACTTTCGAAGCACTTTTTTTCGATTTTTTTTTCAGTCACGAATTGCGAAAATCATATATGATTCGTATAACGAATCATATATGATTCGTATAACGAATCATATATGATTTCATAAAATCATATATGATTTCATAAAATTATAATATATGATTTGTGATTCTAACGATATTTTTTCAATTTTGTTTCAGTCACGAATTGCGGGAAAATAATTTGATTCGTATATAAGAATCATATTGATTTCATAAAATGTATATGATTTCATAAAATCATTTTGATTTGTGATTCGATTGAACTTTTTTTCAATTTTTGTTTCAGTCACGAATTGCGGAAAATTATTATATGCATTCGTATGACGAAATAATATAGGTTCGTATAAGTATCATATATGTTTATAAAATCATATTTGATTTCATAAATCATATATGATTTTATAAAATCGTTATATGACTTCATAAATCATAAAAAAAAGTTCGTCGAATTAAGTACATAGTGTCGCCCCTCTATAGAAAAGATATTTAATCTCGTCGCAGATGGATATGTTTTGTTTTGCGTAACGATTACCAGTGGTGTGAGATATTTAATTAAAAAAAAGTTGAAAGTGGGATTTTTTATTTTTGATGGAAAAAATATGAGTGGCTAGGGTTGGTTTATTGGTCTATGAAAATATTGGGTCTATATTGAAAACTTTGGCGGTACCTCGATAAGGACATGATTCAAAAGCGGCGGAGGAATATATGGTTTCAAAAAAATAAGTAACCTTAAAGATGAAGAATTTTTATATTAATAACCAAATATGGTTTTCATATTTTGTTTATTGACTTTTATTTGGTTTCTATATTTTTATTATTCTAAACTTTTTTCCCAAGTTTAGTTATCCTATAAATATAGAGCTTAGGTTTATTGTTTATTCATTCAATATTCAATAATCAATAAAAATCATGACTTTTAGTCTTTATTCTCTTGGTGTTTCACCTTGAAACCCTAGTGGGTTTATAGCACGCTTTCGTTCTGTGTCAGTTGGTATCTAGAGCTTGTTAATATCTGAATGATGACTGATTTAGAAGATCCAAAAACCCATACTGATGGTGGGTATGGTCTGGAGAGTACATGGATCATGGTTTTACCAAATCCATGTCAGAACTTGACAGGTGTTACACCATGCTACAGAACTGTTTTGTGATAATAGGGGGGCATTAATCCACATGAAATTGCGAGGTGGTAGCAAACACGAAGGGGTCGAAGAATTCGTCCAACTAATGGGCGGTTTTTTGAGGAAATTTGCAAGCAAACCATCCCCATATCATACAATGGAAGAATTGAAGAATGGGAGGAGAAAAGAAGGAGGATCGAGTATCTACAACCAAGATTTTTCGTTCAAAAATTCTAATCAACAATTCAGTATGTTCTTTAATTATTGATGGTTGTAGCATAAATAATTTGGTTTCAAGAAAATTAGTAGATTTCCTAAAGTTACCATTAAAGATTTGTCCAATTGAAGGTTACCAAGTTTTTAAGGTTCCCGTGACCATACGAAAGTTTTATAAAATAGAAATTACTTTGTATTATGGATGATATTGATGAGTGTCATATATTACTGGGAAGACCTTGGCGATGTGAGGTTAATGGGAAGTATGATTTTAAACGAAATCTCTACCTTTTTTCATGGGAAGAAAGGAGAATTGCTATGATTTCCCCCAAAGTAACACGCAACTTACCAAAGCCCGAGGTTAAAGTTAAAGAAAAGATTGTGAAGGCCGAGGTTGTTAATGAACACATTAAGAAAATCTAAGACCTTCAAAGTTATAAACAACATGATGGCAAAATTTCAACTTTATTGTGTGAAACAACAAATAAAGTTGGTACATTGAAGACTTGTGAAGAAATTATGGGTTTTAATGATGATGAAGATGTGAAAGGTTTTAATTGTGAGCTAAAAAAAGGATTTCAATGCTTTCATGATTGGTACAAAACTATATTGGATCACTCTAAAATGTGTGACGATATACATATGGTCACACGTGTTTTTTGGGTGTTTGTCACTAAAGATCGCGCCACTGTGGGTCACATACGGTCACGTTAGGGAGTTCGTGGCTATTTCTATAGAAAAAGAGTGACCGAAACCCGCAATTTGTGTGACAATTAGCACAAGTTTTGTTGGATTAAAACCGGATATAGTGACACGTAAACAATTTATGTCACTCGATGGTTTTGAGGAGTAAACTAATTGTTCGTCCTTTGGCCACATAAATACTATAATATATGTGACATTTGAGATTAATTTATTCAAGTAAAATGTGTATTTTGTTATGTGGTACTATTTCCTCGTTCCTTATGGTCCACATGAATATATAATAAAATGTGAGTTTGTGATGATTGTCACATAAGGGTGTTGTTTTTTTGATGTTTAGTCACATACAATTTAAAAAATGGCCAATTGTCTTAATACGTATGACCATATACTTTTTAAAATCAAGTAAATGTGTATTTTATGTGACTATTGTTCATCCAATGGTCACATGAATTGTATGTTTGTGTGGCCTTTTGTAATATTTAGTCACACAAAGCATGGTTTTTTTGGGATTTAGTCACATACAAGTTAACCAAAAGTGGCCAAAAGTGTTAATAAGTGTGACCATATGTTGTTTAAAGTCAAGTGAATGTGTATTTTGTGTGACTATTGTTCATCCAATGGTCACATGAATTTTAAGTTTGTGTGGCGTTTTGTAATATTTAGTTCACACAAAGCATTGTTTTTTTTAATTTATTCAACATTAACAAGTTAACAAAAAGTGGCGAAAAAGTGTTAATAGTGGACCTTATTTGTTTAAGTCAGTGTGAATGTGTATTTTGTGTGACTATTCTTCATCCCTAATGGTTCACATGAATTTTTAGTTTGTGTGGCATTTTTTAATATTTAGTCACACATCAAATTAAACAAAGAGTGACCAATAATGTTGATAAGCGTGACCATATTATGTGAGTGCATCTTTTAGTCACATATAACAAATCAATAATTTGTGTCATTATATATATATATATATATATATATATATATATATATATATATATATATATTATTATATAACAGATCAATTAAAAAACAAAAAACAATTTCAATTGAATAAAACTCGAATGTATATAACTGAACCAAATATACAATTGTAATGTCGTACATAATCAAATTCTCAGCTAAAAATAATCTATGAACATTTCTAAGTAGTTGCATAAAGGAATAGTTATTTGCTTGTTTCTTAAAAAAGATGCAAAGCTGCATAAAAGTCTCTTTCTTGTCAGGGGAGCTCGTCTTCCTACACCATTATTAACGTCAACATCCACCTATGCCTTTACAACCACACACAATGTACTACACAAAACACGATGTATACAAAATAAAAAATAGAAGGTACTACAATAGCACAAACTTCTTTAACAGCACTAATATACTCGAACAGTATTAACATATATATTAGCAGCATTAATTTCCCTTAATCCCAATAGCAGTATTAACAAAGAACCAGCATCACTAATATATAAGCAGCATTAATAACTACGAACAGGCAGCACTAATATCATATTGGCAGCATTAATGTTGAGCAGTATTAACCATGAGCAGTATTAATATCATATTGGCAGCATTAATGTAATATCATACAAGTACAGAGATGAGAAGCAGCTTACAGGGTACAAAGGATTAAGGCAATACAACAGTTGTTGAATTCAAAGCAGCCTCAACATATTTATTCGACGTGTACCTTGCAGCTTTCTCCATACTTTCAACTGTTGCTGCAACTTCTTGTTCGACTGTTGCTACATTTCCTCTTCAAACCTTCTGAATTCTTCCATGGCTTCTTCCGTAGCTGAATCAAGTGATGTGTTTTCACACAGTTACAGGGGTATTTATAAGCTGAGGAGGAGAAGATTGGGAAGTTGGAGTCTTTGGCGGGAAACTACTTTGTTTGACTTTGCCAAGTCAAACAGCACCAACTATGCTAGCAGCACCATTTGAGCCTGGCAGTATTAACTAAGCAGCAGTATTAACTTCTAGCCCAGCAGTATTAACTAGTAAGCAGCAGTATTAACTTCTAGCCCAGCAGTATTAACTAGTAAGCAGCAGTATTAACTTCTAGTTGAGCTCGTATCATCAAGGTATCCCGTACATATGAGTTTTATGTATTTATGTTCTAATACAGCAATTGGAAACGCTAACTGACATGTAGACAAAGTAATACTTGTGGGTTGAAGCCTCGCCATACAAAAGCACCGGATATGAAAAGGGACTCACGAATATAATTATAAATGTCCGAAAGATATACTAACCTTTGGAGTAAAAAGGCACGGTCTATAAAGGACCGTAAGAACGTCTTATGTCGTTGTTCTGGATCACCACGAACATCCTGTGACCACAAACTATTAAAAGACCTGTGAACTTTTATAAATATGCGATTCAGGAGTAAAAAAAATATAGACACATACCATATGGTCAGATACACGTGGCTGTACAGTAGGAGGCAGGCATTGCAGATCAGCCATGTCCGTCAAGAACTCCTGGCAAAACTCAGCACTCAAC
The DNA here is from genome assembly GCA_026074375.1 of Tanacetum coccineum. Classification (NCBI taxonomy): domain Eukaryota; kingdom Viridiplantae; phylum Streptophyta; class Magnoliopsida; order Asterales; family Asteraceae; genus Tanacetum; species Tanacetum coccineum. The sequence continues at coordinate 35,413 of BQNB010034384.1, forward strand.
TCTAATGGGTCACACTCACGCTCATCGGCTCTCTTAATAATCTGCGTGTGCAATAAGAAAGATATTTTCTAAGCCACGCTTGTTATAACGACATACAGTGGCAACATATCGTATCGTTTAAAACATACATTGTGTTCAGAAGTGCAAGCAACTAACTTAACCATGGGTTACATTGGCCATCTTATTCATATTTAGTATCTCTGAACTAAACATTGTGTTCAGAAGTGCAAGCAACTAACTTAACCAAGACTACACATCACGCACTCCTTAGATGTGCCGAAAATCAATATTAGTGACTGATAGCACAACATAATTTAATAACATGATTGTAGCTTTGCTTTCATTGTAGTCTTGATGTTTTGGATATTATGACACATTAAGTTGACACATTTGTATATAAGTTCTGTACAGCTATAACTTCCATCTAGAAAATGGCAAACAGAGTATATAACGAGAAACCACTTGAATGCATTAATAAGTTGATTTCTTAGGAAAAAATTCAATTAATAAACAGTGTCATATGACTCATATCATGCTGAAGGTTGATGAGGCATATCATACCTTTAACCGCTGTAAGTAGACATTGAGTTCACCATCACTACCATCCTTTGATGTGCAGTTTTTTGAAGCAAAAAGCTGCTCTTCACCACTGTCCTCACCAACCAAGGCTTTCTGCAATGACAAAAAGAAGGCATTATGACTCAACTAGTCAAAGTGTATTAGGAGAAAAGGGTATAATACTGTGAGGCATGTAACAACAGAAATATACAAGTCTGGCTACTCAGTTACATTCAGCAATTGTGTCATAAATTCAATAAACAATAACTATATAGAATCATAATGTTTTACTTTCCGATTACAGCTACCATAGGTGACTACATGGTATATAACTGTACACATATAAAGTTCAGTCTTAGACATCCACAAAAACTACTTACTCAGTACTCCTAGAAACTAAGCTCTATAGTGAAAAACTCAACTTCTTTATTAAACATTTAAATGTCTAACTTTAAAAATAAAAATAAATGTGAAGTAAGCTAAGAAACTAAATCATTTACTAGGGATGCAATGATCAAAGATAATCTGTTAAGGACATCACGCATACTAATGTGGAAACTAGACTAAAACAAGACATAATGCAATTGTATAGGTGTGTGGTTCCTATATGGTAGTGTACTTACGTACTTACAGTTTTACATATAACAACATTGTAGATTATGGCAAAAATAAAACTTCATTCCATAAAGCATAAACAGTAAGGAAATTTAAAGTAATCAATCGATCATCCATCCATTAACAAAAAGAAGGTTTGGACAAGATAAATTTTCGTCACAATGACTTAAAACTACACATTCTAAAGAAGAGCACAGGATATTTGACAATGTAAGTGATAAATAAGCATCATAAACCAACAAGAGTTTCTTATGCTGTTTACGTTGTAGAAGGATCCCGAGAGCATCTAGCATTAACTCATCAAGCTTTGCAGATGCATAAAGGAGATGAGATCGCATAATCAAACAGCAGGTGACATAATAAATAAAGTACAACCTTTAGTTTGTAGGAACATGGACAAAACACTCAAAGAACTAACCACCTGCGTATCGTCTCCACTTGTGATGTATAAGATCAACGCATCCCTGCACAATCTGTAACAAAAAATGATCAGACATATTAGGCCAAACTACCAGCTTTAGGAGCATTTCTTAAGACAAACTACCTCAACACCTCATACGACAGTCTATAAGTAATCCAACAGTCCGTATATATGGATGATATATAAAACATAATTTCAATAAGAAATCCAAAACAACCGCTATAAAAGCTAAGCATATTCAATAAGCAATCCCAAATATCCATGTCAGTTTATGCTTTCATGAATTATTAATTCAAGTACCTTACTTTCAAGCTACATGCCTCGTCATTGTTGACATAAACTCTTAGTGCCCATCTTTAATAAAACAAATAAAAAACAAGTAATTAGTATAGCACCAAAACATTCTTGTAGCTTACAATAATACATAACCCAACTTCTAACTAAAAGCTAAAATTTCAAACAGATCCCTAATTCAAAAACTTGAATATGAAAATTTTAGTTTAAACTTCAATTTCGTACAGGTAAAGAACCCTAATTCAAAAAAGATGAAAAATTAAACCAAAATAGACAAATTATACACATAATTGCTAGTATGAGGTCATATGAACAAGGCAAGCAAGAAGTCTATATGCAATAAAGCTTAGAACCACCACTTATGGTGGTATCAAAGGTGTTAAAAATCAGACTAACAACCCCCTAATTGATCTCATCAACAACTCAAATTTAATAATAAATTGGTGTTTGAGTAAAATTGCATACCTAGTTCTTGAAGATATTTGAACTCAAGCGATGGACCAGAAGAAAGTAAAAACGATTTGGGGTTTATGTTTATGTGGACTAAGAGGTGACAAGAAAAGAGAAGGGAAAGTGAAAACTAAGAGGGGGAAGAAATCCCGCTCAAAGTAAAATGGAAAAAATTGAAACAAATAAGGAGAGATGAGTGTGTTAGCCAATGGAGAAATAAGGGGGAAATTTTAGGGTTTTGATTTTGGGGAAAATTAGTAGCGGGAAGAAGGAGAGGGAGAATGAAGAGCCAAACTTTTAGGTTTTATATGTATGTCTATGGTTTAGTGTGACCATATATGACATTTGGTCACACTGTTCAAGTGTGTGACATATATTTGTCACTTTTAAATGTATATCGTGACTAATGCTTCAAACTTACTTTTCAGTTGTCACACATTTCAAATTCATATGTGGCTAAATATTCAACAAAAAATAGCATTCACTTTTAAATAATGTGTGATAAACTTGACTATATGATTTAGCCACATACACAATTACTTCATGTGACCATATATGGATTTTGGTCACACTGTTCAATTGTGTGACATATATTTGTCACATATGTATATATATTGTGTGACTAATCTTTCAAACTTATTTGTATCTGTCACACGTCCTAAATTATAAGTGACTAAATAATGAACAAAAAATTACCAGTTACCTCTACTCACATAAATATTCAAATGTGTGACAATGAAATTCTAAAATGGTCATACAAAATGAGTTCAAGTGTGGCTGTTTATTTTATCCTGGTACATTTAGTCACATAAATATCTAACTGTGTGGCTGTTCAAAAAATAGCATGTGTGACCAAATCCACTTTTTTACTAGTGATTCTAGTGTGAGATGTGCGCCGTTTGAGGCTTTGTATGGTAGAAAGTGTCATTCCCTAATTATGTGGGCAGAAGTTAGAAAAAGGGCATTTGATAGGGCCTGAGTTAGTGCAAGAAACCACTGAGAAGATATCGCAGATTAAGGATAGACTTAAGGCTGCGCGAGATCGTCAGAAAATCTATGCCGATAAGAGGAGAAAACCCTTAGAGTTTAGTGTAGGAGAGTATGTCTTGCACAAAGTGTCACCTTGGAAAGGTGTGGTACACTTTGGGAAGAAAGAGAAACTAGCATCCAGATTTGTTGGACCTTTTGAGATCATTGAGAAGGTAGGCCCAGTGGCCTATAGGTTAGATTTACCCGAGGAGCTCGATGGTGTTCATGACACGTTCCACGTGTCGAACATTAAGAAATGTTTGGCTGACCCAACACTGCAAGTGCTTTTAGATGAGATCCGAGTTGATGATAAGTTGAATTTTGTGGAAGAGCTTGTGGAAATCTTAGAAAGAGAGTTCAAGAAGCTTAAGCGGAGTAGGATTGCCATCGTCAAGGTTTGGTGGAATTCGAAACGTGGACCTGAATTCACGTGGGAACGTGAAGATCACATGAAGCTTAATTATCCGCATCTATCTAGTTCTGTTAGTAGCTGAATTTCAGGGTCGAAATTCTTTTTAAGGGGGGTAGAATTTAACCCTTGCCCTTTTCCTGTGATTTGAATGTTCTAATTTAGTCTTTCGACTATTTGACTTTGTAAATTTTGTTAGAACCTGAACCGTGTTGACGGTGGTGAATTAATGAGATTGAGATATTTTGTGTTATATTGTGTATAATAATCCTTTTTAGAGGGTATTATTATGTTTGGCAACCTTGGAGTGGTTCACCAAAGGAGATTCAAGCAGAAGAAGGAAGGAGACGCAAAGGTTTAAAGAGAAGGGGTGGGGTTTCTTAAGGCTTAGTTGTGAAAGGCCATTGAAGATTCATGGAGAATGCAATAACCCTATAATAAACCCTTACTAGCTGAATTTGGCAAGATTATGACGGATGATGTACCAGACGCTTTGCCACCGTTGAGGAATATTCAACACCAAATTGATTTGAGTAGAAAGACCACTTTATTGGTGTCCATTAGTAACGAGGTTTTGGGTTTTAATTCAATCAAGGAGTTGTACGCAAGTGATGAAGATTTTTATAACACTTGGATGGAGCTCGAAACCAAGTAAAATTGGGGTGAGTTTATTTTACTTGACGGTTATTTGTTTAAAGGTAATCGTTTGTTTATTCCTAAGACTTTTTGTCACACCCCGCCAAGGCGGAAACGCGAGGCGTAAACAAGAATGGATATCATCACAACACATGGTGTCTATATAGAGATTACTAAAATGAAAACTAAAGTAAAGCAAAGACACAAAGTGTTATAACAATACCCAAAACCTAATGGTGTCTTTATTAATGAGAAATAGGTCTCGTTAATAAATGACATGCAAAACATAATCCATACAATTCATGCAAACGCATTTATTCAAACTGAAAGCATAAAGAAACTCCAAGCATCCTACGGTCTCTTCTAGCCACTTCGCTCTATCTTAGCACCATTAAGCTCACCTGAAAATGATGCTTAAAACGTCAACATAAAGTTGAGCGAGAACCATATTTTTTACAACGTACAACAATATCCCAAAATAAACTTTCAATTAGCTGCTGCAATTACCAAAATAATTCATGACACCAATTAACCACAACGGGACGAAACGTGCCCACGATCCATAAGCATACAAAACAATGAGGTAGGCGTACCTCGCCGCTCCACTAATAGTCATAGAAAGGAATACAAATCCCAATTCCAGACTCTTGGTACCGAAGTCACAATATCACAAGGAGTTGATCACCTCCAAGGATCTTACCCACAAAGTAGGCGAAGCCACATCTCATAACACTGGGTAGGAACATTACCCCCGCTCCAAATCTCACAACATAACAACATCAACAAGACAAGACAAGACAAGCAAAACAAGACAAGACAAGACAAGACAAGACAAGCATCATTCTCACCCCAAAATAACATGAGAAAAAGGGGCTATGAAACTTACCTTTGCTTAGCTTTCCAAAAGATTCCAACAATAAGCTTCACAAACAACTAGCACAAATCTATACAACAAAATAACTCGGGTTACATGCTACTAAGCCAAAAGCTTAATGCACATGCATATGATGGATGTATAAGGTGTTCTATTAACCTTATGGGTCACCCCGACACCATACCCAACTTTAACAACTTCGTTAACAAGTTTCACTAGTTAGTCACAATTTGTTCAAAACTGCAAAATTTTAACTTGACTTAACGTACTCAAAACCTCTACTTACTGACCTCCATAATTCATACCAAAAATCACCTATGTTCATTTATGAGTATATAAACTACCTCATGATTTCCAAGAGCCATTTACATGCACAAGTACTCCTAAGAAAATCAAACTTCAAAACAGTCCCAATTCAGATCTGTTTGCACACTAAAAAGTTTGGTTCTAAAAAGCATACTTAGACTCCAAATCAGAAGCTCTCCTTTGGGGGATTTCTAATAGACACATAGAAATAAACTCTTGTAGAAGGGATAAGCTAAATTTGAATTTTAAGTGGGGGTTTTTTACACCTCGTAATCTGCCTTAAATCAGACCCGTATTTACAGGTTTAACAACTTTTCTTGTAACCAACTTTTGACTGACTTCCCGACCTTAAAAATCTTCGAGTCCGGATGTTCTGAAAACTAGACTCTCTGAGCTACGTTATAGACACCGGAAACTTGACAAAAGCTTTTACCATTATGGAGATAATGGCCGAACAACACAGCCCTAATTCTGCCTCAATTCAAATCAAATTCTAACGTGAATCAAGTTTAACCAATTACATCCATAAGCTTCTAATTAAACCCTAATCATTATAACATGATTAAAAATCATTAATTTACTGATTTTAATGAACCCTAATTATCCACCATATTAATTATTACATGATTAAAGATTAATAACTAACAAGGATTAATTAAAACTTACCTTAAAGCTTGATTTCTTCACAAATCAAAAACCCTAATTTTTTTCTTCTTCCTTTTCTTCCGTTCGACCGGTTTACATAGGGGGGAGGGTTTGGGATTTTGTTTTGTATTTATAGACCTTCAATTAATTATAGATAAGATCCAATTAGAGTTTGGTTCCTTTTACAATTCCTTTTTCTTCTTTTCTTTCCCTTATCCGGCCGAATGACATCTTTTTTTTATTAATTAATTAATTACTTAATTATTAATATTACCTTAAGTTTTTATAAAAACCTTAGCTTATTTGCGCATACCTTTTTGCGTAAACGCAATTTACTATACTTTTCTAAAAATAATTAACTTTTTATTTTTATTAAACCTAACATTCCAAAAATAGAAATTTCATTTCTTTCATATCCTTACTACTAAAACTTAATCTCATCCTAATATTACTAACACATAAATACGTATACGTATAATTACTTACACGATAAATCACTAAAATGCTTTAATCACAAAAATCATTTCCTTGTCACTAAAAGTGAACGAAATAAACTCCACAAAATCCAACACAAATCCAATCCCAATGAGACGATCACGCTCAATGGATTGATTATCAAATCTCACATATCCCACACAACACACATAAATACGTATAAACACATATAACACATAACCCATTCATTGCAACAGATACATAAGTCAACACTAATAGTTTGACTAACCTGCTCAAGTCATGGTTGTCACAGTATCCCCTCCTTTAGGAAATCTCGTCCCGAGATTTAACCAAAAGTTTCAACTCTATCATTACCAAGCAATTAATCGAGGATACTTATCTTTTAAGTAGTCCTCTCATACTCATGTTAACTCAAAGTTACCCTTTGAATTCCAACTAACTTTCACAAGATATCTTACTGCTAACAACTTTGCCTGCCCACAAAAGGTACGCATAGCAGCATAATCGCTCCAAACGAAAAGAAACATCCAACTACCTGAACCTCTCCCGTCATCGAGGAGACTCGTCAAAAACCTTAAGTTGCGTAACAACGTCATTTACAACCCGGCCTCGCAACTCATCAAACAAGAACTGTCTTGAACCCAAGTTATAAGTTGTTACAAAGCCCAAAGTTTTTGAAGAATCGGCTCGACTTCGTGTTTATTCATAAAATAACTTTAACTAAAATCACACAAACACATCTAAGGGCATACTAAGGTCTATAAGAAATCTTACGTACCCAACTTCAACTACAACTCCCAATGACCCCTTGCTCAACGAAAAGTATGGATACTCAGTTTACCTGAAGTCTTAAAGACCTCGCTTCTAGAAAAAACCAGACCTTAACTATCACCATCCTGCTACATTTTAACCTCATAACTTCACAATTACTATTCTCAACTGGTTCCTCAACAAAACAAAGAGTTTTGTCAACCTCGATCTCATCCAATGATACATGTAGACTAGCATCCGCCAATCACTACTTTAGGTTTGACACATGAAACGTGTCATATACTCCACTCAATTCCTCAGGCAATCTCAACCGACACACTACAGGACCAATTCTTTCAAGAATCTCAAATGGCCTTACATACCTCGGTGCTAACTTACCCTTTTTCCCAAAGCGAATTACACCTTTCCAAGGCGATACTTTTAGCATAATCCGATCTCCTACCTCAAACTCTAACGGTTTGCGTCTATTATCAGGATAGCTCTTTTGACGGTCTCTTGCCGCTTTGAGCTTTTCTTTTATCAATACTACCTTATCTGTCGTATCTAGTACTAACTCAGGCCCAGGCAAACTATTCTCTCCAATCTCTGCCCATAGAATAGGCGACCTACATTTCATTCTATACAAAGCTTCAAACAACGAAGCACACCGAATGCTTAATTGATAACTACCACCAAAATTGATAACACATGCCCTCATTATATCTTCCAAAGTCTGACTTATACGTTCACTTTATCCATCCGCTTGAGGATGTTAAGCATTATATCAAATCCAATCACCCACCGTTCTCAACACTTTTCTGTAACGTCTGCCAAAACCACGAGGTAAATCATCCATCTCAATCTGAGTTAATCGTCACTAGAATTTCATTCCTTGCTATTATCTCATCAATATAACTCCTTGATAACTAAACATCTTGAAATTTTCTTGTATAACTAGAAAATAAGCTAACTTGGTCAGTCTATCGACCATCACCCAAATCACATCATACTCACTACTTTGATCTTGGAAATTTAGTGATAAAATCCATGGTGATTCTTTCTCATTTTCACTCAAGTATCTTAGGCTGTTGCAGCAAGCCAAAAGTCTTTGACATTGCAGTCTTCACCTCTTAAACAAGTCCGAAATTTGCTAACATAGATAGCTAATCCTTCTCTATTCATGGCCACCAATACATGTCTCCAAGGTTATAGTACTTCTTATCCGCTCCTGGATGTACCAAGTACCTTGATGGTCATGGGCCTCGACCATTCACTTCCTACCAATGGAACCTAAATACGATCCATAAAATACAAACTCTCATCTCCTTTTCTTTCCCGTTGATCTAAACCATGTAGTATTCTGCGAGTACGTTCTCTTGCTTGAACGCCTCACTTTGGGCTGTCAGTATCATTCCTCTTACTCCATACTGAATAGTCATAGCCATCGCTCGAACACGTCTAGGTTTCACTCGTTCCTTCCTACTTAACGCCTCAATCACCACATTTGCCTTTACCTGGATGGTAGCGAATTTCATACTCATACTTACTATACATTTTAATCCATAAAGTACAACCATCATCTGCTCTCTTTTCCATTTGTTGGTCCAGGTCACGCAGCATTTCTGCTGGCGCGTTCTCTACCTTGGACGTCTCACTTGAAGTAGCCAATATCTTGTCCTTAACACTTGACTGGATAGTCATGGACATTGCTCTTACTCGTCTTAGTTTCACTCTCCCTTTCTACTCAACGCATCAACCACTACATTTGATTTATCGAAGCATCACACAAATCATTCTTCAAAGTCTGGAAAGCCTCTTTTCGTTCTGCGCCCCACTCATACTTCTGATCCCTCTCAGTTAGGGAAGTAATGGGTTTAACAATCTTAGAAAAGTTTGCGATGAAACGTAGGTAAGTAACCTGCCAATCCTAAGAATAATCATATCTCGGATGGTGTCGTAGGTACTTCCCAATTCTTCACTGCCTCACACTAGTAACCTTAGCATACAACTTCTCCTTCCTCAGTAATTCCAACTCTAACTTCAAATGAACTCCATGCTCCTCTTCTTAACAAACGACACTGGTGCTCCTCATGGAAAATGACTAGGTCGTATGAAACCCTTGTCTTGCAACTCTCGAAGTTGTTCAGACAATTCTTGCATTTCCAAGGGTGCTAGACGATATGGAGACTTCGCAACTGACGTCGCTCTATGAACCAAATCTATGCGGAACTCAACTTGTCGTTGTGGTGGTCATCGACAAATCTTTGGAAACACATCAATAAATCTCGTACGACGGAAATATCACTCAATTTTGGTTCATCTACCTTTGTGTTCATTAAGGTTTTCACGACTCCTTGAGTACGTTCACCATGAACCTGAAGTATCTCATCACCTTCCAACGGTATCCTAACCACCTTCTCATGACATACTATCACAAACTTCCTTTTGGACAACCAGTCCATTCCCACAATCACATCAAAGCTTCCACGACTCAACGGTATAACGAACTCCAATGGTTTTACGAACAATCGAATAGATACAAACGCATATCGAGTCAAAGGCCTAGAAGCCATATAGAGTTCCACATATGCAAATAGACGGTTGATCAAAGACATAAGAATCCCTTTGAAAGAAGGATCCTATATTGCATCGAGCGAAAACGCACGAACGAAAATCAAGCAAGTACCACACAAATAACACATAAAAAAATATCAATACGAGAAGACGACAATTCTTATACCAATTATCCGAACCCATTACACGAAAGACCAAATTATATAATGTTTTTATAGAAAAATCAATTAAAATTAAGAAAGTTCACTTTAAGAGTATAAAAATCGTTTTAAATAATAAATAAAATTGTCTTAAATTTAATTCTTTTATAAAATATAATTCTGTTTGTACATAAAAAAATCCTAGAGAGTGGATATCTAATGGTATATCTTACCTACCTCTATGAATCCACGTTAAACCAGCTTTTTAATAATAAAAAAAAATTTATAAAGCAATTCCAAAAATTTCATATCCTATTGTATAGACCATTTAAACATATTCTTTTTACAAAATCATTTTAAACCTAGTTTTTCTCAAACACTAACACAAATACATCCAAAGAGTTTTTATAATTAACATCAGTTATGAAATATGTTACTCCAACAAATGACACCAGAAAACCAACAGGGATCATAAAACACCGAACAGACTCCTAACCCACAATTCTATTGTTTTGAAAACGAAAAAAATACCAGAACCATATACTCAAAATAAAATCAAATCGAACTCGTACAAGAGAAAAAACTCATGCAATATGATATGTACCCAAAAGAAAGTAAGGTCATATCCAAAATAACGATCAACAGGAGCAAAACCTAAAAGCATCGATACTAACACTCGCTAACGGTTTACGAAAACCAAGGGATATCAAATAAGGGAGTAAGATCCACAAATATGTTAGGAACACTTTAGTGCTTAAAAGAAACCTTTGATACTCATACAAGTAATCAATACAATGAAAGAACTAACGAAACACGGCTATATCTGAAAAAGCAGATTTCGAACAACCAATATACATCAAGACGACGAATAGGAAAATCAGGTATCCTTACTAACAAAGTACGATGAAGGGATGCTAAGCTTAGACTTAGAAAATGCGAACAAACAACCGAGCAAACGAACAACCTCTATAATAGCAATACTAGGTATCCGCAAATACTAGATAGAAAGGAAACTTACTATCTATACAACCAACATAACATCATCATCCAATTAGGGTAGAGAATAATTCTCTACCCCTACCATCATACTTACATGAATACCCATATCAAATAAAAAAAACATAATTACACTACCACCTTACATTCAACACAAATAAATGCGAATCAAGGTCACAAGTCTCACGTGTGTGATGCCTTTATAATTATTTTGACCACCATAATTTTAAGTGCCTCCTTTCACACGTGTACTTACTTCCAAGATTACCTATATCAATAATAATTCACATATAAGCACATATACCACATTGCACATCTTAAAACACTCAAACTTAACATATAAAAAATGCTCCATCAAATAACTACTTACTTATATCAAATTAAAATCAAAACGACATAAAGGAAAGAAAATCTCGCAACAATTCCCAAAATACGAAATATCTGAAAGAAATAATCAATAACAACATGACGGGTAAATGACGGGATAAACTTATGCTGGGCCTCGCTTGGTTTGACTTTGCCTCCGCAAGAATCACCCAACTCCGCGGGTCCAGCCCTATTACGCGAATTCGACAAACGATCAACTATCTTATCTCCTTCGGTTCCATAAGAGGCTCCTTATAACGCTTAAGTCCAGTTGGGAAAACGGTTCCCCAACGAGACTTCTTACGGGTGGGGGAAAAACATAGCTAAAATACTAAGAAAGTAATACATATTATATCAAATAATGGTAGAACAAAAAAACTAAATGAAAACTTAGCAAAATATAAAATATATAAGCTATGCAAAAATAGAGGGGAAGCATAGCAGTTATAACATTAAACACTTAAGCCCTAAATGCATCTACATGAAGGACCCCTAGGTTATAGTCTAGGCTCAACCACCTACTTCTCTATAACCTGTGGCTCTGATACCAATCTGTCACACCCCGCCAAGGCGGAAACGCGAGGCGTAAACAAGAATGGATATCATCACAACACATGGTGTCTATATAGAGAATACTAAAATGAAAACTAAAGTAAAGCAAAGACACAAAGTGTCATAACAATACCCAAAACCTAATGGTGTCTTTATTAATGAGAAAGAGGTCTCGTCAATAAATGACATGCAAAACATAATCCAAACAATTCATGCAAACGCATTTATTCAAACAGAAAGCATAAATAAACTCCAAGCATCCTACGGTCTCTTCTAGCCACTTCGCTCTATCTTAGCACCATTAAGCTCACCTGAAAATGATGCTTAAAACGTCAACATAAAGTTGAGCGAGAATCATAGGTTTACGACATACAACAAAATCCAAAATAAACTTTCAATTAGCTGCTGCAATTACCAAAACAATTCATGACAACAAGTAACAACAACGGGACGGAACGTGCCCACGATCCACAATCATATCATCTACATATGTGCGCTACATGGCCTCATATTAGCTCACGCAGTCTTACCACCGTCACATCTCGTTTTGCATATTGGGATCCACAATACCAAACATATCATATCGCAACACAAAAGGGACGGAACGTGCCCACGATCCAATGCAACAACATTACTTCACATGGGTAGGAACGTTACCCCCGATCCAATACACATAACTACAGCAAGCTTAAAAACATTTTAACACGACAACAAGACAAGCATCATTCTCACCCTAAAATAACATGAGAAAAAGGGGCTATGAAACTCACGTTTGCTTAGCTTTCCAAAAGATTCCAACAAAAAGCTTCACAACAACTAGCACAAATCTATACAACAAAATAATTTGTGTTACACGCTACTAAGACAAAAGCTTAATGCACATGTAACAATCATATGATGGATGTCTAAGGTGTTTTATTAACCCCATGGGTCACCCCGACACCATACCCAACTTTAACCACTTCATTAACAAGTTTCACTATTTAGTCATAATTCGTTCAAAACTGCAGAATTTTAACGTGACTTAACGCACTCAAAACCCTTACTTACTGACCTCCATAATTCAAACCAAAAATCACCTATGTTCATTTATGGGTATATTAACTACCTTATGATTCCAAAGAGCCATTTACATGTACAAGTACTCTTAAGAAAATCAAACTTCAAAACAGTCTTAATTCGGATCTGATTGCACACTAAAAAGTTTGGACTTAAAAATCATACTTAGACTCCGAATCAGAAGCTCTCCTTTGGAGGATATTTAATAGACACATAGAACTAGACTCATTCACAAGGGCTAATTCTAATTCAAATTTGAAGTGGGGTTTTATACCTCGTAATATGACCTAAATCAGACCCGTATTTACTGCTTTGACAACTTTTCTTGCAACCAACGTTTGACTGACTTCCCAACCTTAAAAACCTTCGAGGCCAGATGTTCTAAAAACTAGACTCTCTGAGCTACGTTATAGAAACTAAAAACTTGTCAAAAGATTTTACCTTCATTGAGATAATGGCCGAACAACACAACCCTAATTCTGCCCTAATCTAAATCAAATTCTAACGCGAATTAAGTTTAACCAATTACATCCAGAAGCTTCTAATTAAACCCTAATCATTATAATATGATTAAACATCATTATTTTACTGATTTTTAATGAACCCTAATTATCCACCATATTAATTATTACATGATTAAAGATTAATAATTAACAATAATTAATTAAAACTTACCTTAGAGCTTGATTTCTTCACAAAGCAAAAACCCTAATTTTTTTCTTCTTCCTTTTATCTTTGTTCGACCGGTTTACATAGGGGGGAGGGTTAGGGATTTTGTTTTGTATTTATAGGCCACAAATTGAGTTCTAGATAATTCCTAATTAGTATTAGATATCAACTAGGTTTCCTTTTTATCTTTTTATCTTTTTCTTTTTCCTTTATCCGGCCGATTAGCCTTATTTTCTTTTTTTTATTATTTATTTATTTATTAATTAATTACTTAATTATTAACATTACCTTAAGTTTTTTATAAAAACCTAAGCTTATTTGCGCATATCTTTTTGCGTAAACGCAATTTACTAGACTTTTAAAAATAATTAACTTTTTATTTTTATTAAACCTAACATTCCAAAAATAAAAATTTCATTTCTTTCATATCCTTACTACTAAAACTTAATCTCGTCCTAATATTACTAACACATAAATACGTATACGTATAATTACTTACACAATTAACGCGAAAATGCTTCAATCACTGAAATAATTTCCTTGTCACGAACGGTGAACGAAATGAACTTCACGAAATCCATCACAAATCCAATCCCAATGAGACGATCATGCTTAATGAATTGATTACCTAATCTCACAAAACCCACAAAAACACATAAAACACGTATAAACACATATAACACATATCCCGGACATTGCAACAGATTCATAAGTCAACACCAATAGTTTGACTAACCTGCTCAAGTCATGGTTGTCACAGTATCCCCTCCTTTAGAAAATCTCGTCCCGAGATTTAACTAGCCGATTCAATCAGTTCGCTCAACGAACAACTGAGGGTACTTAGACTTCATATAATCTTCGCGTTCCCAAGTAAACTCAGGTCCACGCTTAGAATTCCAACGAACTTTCACAAGCGATATTCTACTACGTTCTAAACTCTTAATTTCACGGTCCATAATTTCTGTAGGTTCCTCAACAAAACGAAGAGTTTTGTCAACCTTAATCTCGTCCAATGGCACATGCAAACTAGCATCCGCCAAACACTTCTTTAGGTTTGGCACATGAAATGTGTCATGTACTCCACTTAATTCCCCAAGCAATCTCAATCGATAAGCTACAGGACCAATTCTTTCAAGAATCTCAAATGGCCCTACATACCTCGGTGCCAACTTACCCTTTTTCCCAAAGCAAATTACACCTTTCCAAGGCGACACTTTTAGCATAACTCGATCTCCTACCTCAAACTCTAACGGTTTGCGTCTATTATCAGCATAGCTCTTTTTTGACGATCTCTCGCTGCTTTTAGCTTCTCTTTTATCAACACAACTTTATCAATCGTTTCTTGAACCAATTCAGGTCTAATCAAACTACTTTCTCCAATCTCAGCCCATAAAACAGGCGACCTACACTTCCTTCTATACAAGGCTTCAAACGGAGCACATTTTATACTCGAATGATAACTATTATTGTAGGAAAACTCAGCCAATGGTAGATGAACATCCCAGCTACCACCAAAATCAATTACACACGCCCTCAACATATCCTCTAAGGTCTGAATCGTACGCTCACTTTGCCCATCCGTTTGGGGATGATAAGCGTACTCATATCCAACCTCGTCCCTAAAGCTTTTTGCACAGTCTGCCAGCAACGCGACGTAAATCGTCCATCTCTATCTAAAATAAAGCGAAAAATTTCCCCGTACAATTGTGATCATAGTAAAATAGGTTGATGAAAATTCTTGGGTTGTTATAATAGTCTTCTCTTATAGCCAGAAAATTAGCCGACTTAGTCAGTCTATCGACTATGACCCAAATCGTTTCATGCCCATTTTTTGACCTAGGCAACTTAGTGATAAAATCTATAGTGATCTTATCCCACTTCCATTCAGGTATCTCAGGTTGTTGCAGTAAACCCGAAGGCCTTTGATGCTCAGCCTTTACCTTTGAACATGTCAAACACTTACTAACATAAGTAGCAATATCTCTCTTCATTCCCGACCACCAGTACATATCACGAAGATCATGGTACATCTTATCCGCTCTAGGATGTACAAAGTACTTAGACATACTTCCTACTAATGGAACCCATATACGGTCCATGAAATATAAACTCTCTCTCTTTCTTTTCCATCTGCTGATCTAGGCCATGCAGGTTTTCCATAATTACATTCTCTTGGTTAAGCGCCTTGCTTTGGGCTACTTGTATCTTTTCTCTCATTCTAGCCTTGATAGTTACTACCATGGCCCTTACACGTCTAGGTTTCAACCATTCTTTCCTACTTAATACATCGGCCACAACGTTCGCCTTACCGGGATGGTAACGAATCTCACACTCATAATCACTAAACAGCTTAATCCATCTCCTCTGACGCATATTTAGCTCTTTCTGATCGAAAATGTGTTGAAGACTTTTGTGATCCGTATAGATAACACT
>BQNB010034385.1:0-51644 GCA_026074375.1 Tanacetum coccineum
CAATTCCCACAATTGCACTTAATTTCCAACAATCCTCCCCAATTTAGTACAATTCCTCTGCATGAAAAAATGAACATTAAACAAAACAAGTGCATAAAAGAAAATGTCCTGAGGATTGAATTTCCGTCATAGTAAATACATGTTCAAGTATTCGAGAATCAGGGTGTTATAAGAATTGAACCCTTCATCCCATTTGAATACCTAAAGGTAAATACACACAAGCTTTCAAACACTTGTAAACTCCTGACACTATACAAGCCATGTGTCCATATTCAATTCATAAATGTTATAAGAGCCAAAGTCTATGCTCCTTGAGGCGGCAAAACCTCAACATTTACATAGGTGGTTCCTCTTTATTCATGCTCCTGCTAAGCACTTTTTCAAAGAAATTAACCATTAAGAAGTTAACAACTTTATCCTCCTTTTTAGTAGGTTCCAATCACATCCTTGGGATGATATGTAAATACATGTGCTTCAGTCCCCTGAACGTTCAGCTTTCCGCATTGAACTCAGCTACCAAGTTTCCTTAGTAGGGAGTTGGGTGTCATAGCATTCAGCGACTTAGTTAGACTTTAATCCCATCCCTTCAGCAGACTTTATAACCAAGTCTCTAGCCAGTCCCTTCGTTAAGTGACCAGCTAAGTTTTGTTGAGACCTCACAAACTCTATAGATATCACCCTATTCGTGATAAGCTCACGAATCATGTTATGCCTGACACCTAAGTGTCTAGACTTCCCATTATACATCTGATTATAAGTCACAGTGGAATAGAAATTGGTGCTATAGGATTTAAGACCATAATAGAATCTCAAAGAGCAAGTTTTTTCAACCATTCCAGCTTCCTACCATATCTACTAGCAAAACCACAAATTTAGATTCCATTACTGAACCTGTGATGCAAGTTTATTTCTTGGAAGCCTAAGAAATTGCACCACCACCAAGCAAGAATACCCAGCCACTGGTAGACGAATTGTCTTTAGTATTACTGATCCAGCTTACAGCAGTGTATCCTTCTAAAACCAAAGGATAACCAGTATATGTCAAACTATAGTCTATGGTTTTCTTTAAGTACTTCAGTACCCGCTAAATTGCTTGCCATAAGAGTACCAGGATTACTAGTAAAACTGCTTTAGTTTATCAACAACAAAACAATAACAGTCTTTGTAACAAGGTCAGGGCCTACTTTAAGCAGCCAATCACCCTAGAATACTTAAGTTGAGATACAGCCTGACTATTATTAAGCATCAGCTTCTCACTTGTATCCATAGGAGTTACATACTGAGTGCAGTCAAAGTAACTTGAATTTCTTAGTACTTTTCTCAAATTATAATCAGACTGAGAAATTGCTAATTAAATACTTTCATGTTTTAATACTTAACCCCAATATAACTTTAGCCTTCCCCATGTCCTTGTAAGAGACATTGATAACAAACAGTATCCTTTGTTAGGTCAACCTGAACTTGGTCAGTGCCAAAGATCAACATATCATCAACATATAGCAAATGATGACTCATTTACTAGTTTCATCAAATTTGCTATATACACATTTGTCAGCTTGATTAACTAAATAATCATTAGACAAAACCACTTCATCAAACTTTTGATGTCATTGCTTAGGTGCCTGCTTTAGTCCATATAGAGAATTAATCACATTATACACATTGTTTTCATTGCTAGGCATGATGAAGCCCCGAGGTTGGTTCATATAAACCTCCTCTTCCAGTTCACCATTCAATAAAGCTGTCTTTACATCCATCTAATGAATAGCTCAATATTGTGAATTGATACCATAGCAATCAACATCCCTTTAGTACAAATCACGATCCATAAGAGCATAGTTAATCAAGTAGTCTATTCCTAACTTTTTGATTAAAGCCATGAATGACCAGCTATGCCTTAAACTTTTCAATAGTTCCATCTACCTTTAGTTTTCTTTTGAAGATTCATTTGCAACCAAGAGGTTTCCAACCTGGATGTAGATCAGTCAACACCCAAGTGTTGTTGCCCATGATGGAATCCATCTCATCAATAGGTGCTCTTTCTAAAAGCAACATCTTGGAATTTCATTGCTTTATCAAATGTCCTTGGGATTAAAATTCCTCAACATTAAAGCAATAGGAGTGTTGGTCAGAGACCTCATCCCTTGTTCCTTCAATTAAGTATAATTGAAATTCAGGTCCAAAATTCTTTGGATTCCTATTCATTTTGCTTTTTCTAAGCTCAGGTTCAAGTTGCTGAACAACCTCTTTAGTGACCTCTTTAGGGACCACTGAACCACCAATGTCTTCAGTTCCATTTGGAATCCTGAGACTTGGTCTAGGGACTGAAGAGAATCTATTCTCATTAAATATAGCATCCCTTGATTCAATTATTGAGTTAATTGCAACTGAATCATTAGGTTTAATAACAAAGAACCTAAAAGCCTTGGAATGCTCAGCATATCCAATAAAGATGCATTCAATGCCTCTTTCACCCAAAGTTTTCAGCTTTGGATCAAGGAGTCTTACAACTGCCCTAAAAACCCCAAAACATGAGGTAGTTCAGGTTTGGTTTTCTTTTAGTCCATAGTTCATAAGGGGAGTCTCCATGTTCCTTTTAATAGTAACCATTTAAGAAATAGCAAGTTGTTAGTCATAGCTTCACCCTAGAATCCTTGACCTCAGTCAGAGTAGTACAACATGGTATACCAATCTCCCTTTTAGTACTCTATTATTTTGCTTTCAGATATAGCCATTTTGTATGGCGTAAAGGTACACGTCGTTTCATGATAATACCAAGCCCCACAAACTAAAAATTTAGACTATCCATGTACACACCTCCATTATCAGTCCTAAATCTTTTGATTAGGGACCCTTGATGTAATTCAACTTTAGTTTTGAATACTTTGAATTTATTTAATGCTTCATCCTTTGAATGTAATAAATAATCATAGCAAAACCTTAAAGCATCATCAATAAATGTCACAAAGTAAATCTTATTCCCTAAAGAGGGAGTGGCATGTAAATCACACAGATCACTATGGATCGGCTCCAAAACTTCAGTTTTACGTTTTACATTTTGAAATGGTTTCTTAGTTATTTTGTTCAGCATGCAAGTCTTACACTTTTCAGTGTCTATGTCAAAGCATGGGATTAACCCATCCTTTAACATACCTTCCATGCTCTTAAAGTGGAGAGGGGGGCAGGCCAACTCTAAATCAGTTAAATTGAATCATTTAGTTTAAAGTTGACATAAAGGCTGAACCAATATTATCTGTGGACAATATAATGCCTGAATCAGTATGATTTACTTAAATAACCAAAACCACTAAACACACCATGTATGGATAAAAACAAATTTTATATAAGATTCATCACTTGTTTATAACCACAATTATTCAAAACCACTACTAGAAACCAAATCTTCCTTATAATTAGGACACATGATAAAACGTTAAACAACAAAACAATCATTATCAGAACTAAACCTAAGATCAACACACCACACCAGGCACCAGGGTTGTTGACTAATTTCCTATGTGAAGAATAGATCCATTATTCAGTGACTCATTGGTCTTGAACCAGCATCTATCTTTACACACATGAATAGTTTCTCCTGAGTCAACCCATCACGTAACATCATCATCTTACATATAATAAGCCTTGAATACATATGTAACATAATAAAACTGGAAAGATTTATTAAACATATTTTGACCTTTTAGTGAGTTGGTAGAACCATCCACTGAACCATTTATGCCTGAACCATTGGCTTTGTTGCCAACTTTTCCACCTTTGCAATCCTTTTTCAAGTGTCCAGGTTTCCCATACTTCCAACAAGTCACTTTATACTTTTTGTTAGGACCAGCTTTGTTGTTATCATGATGCTTACATTACCCTTGCTGTAATTGGCACCTAAAGGAGTTGTTATGCTCCACCATATTGACAACTGAAGGACCAGCAACATTGTTGCCTTTTGGCTTGTCACTATCCTGCATCCTGAGGGACTCCTCAATACGCAGATGACTGCCCAACTCAACAAGAGTTAACTCATCTTTCTTATGTTTCAAGGTGTGCTTGAAATCTTTCCAAGAAGGAGGGAGTTTATCAATGATACAAGATACTTGAGTAGCCTTATCCATGTTCATTTATAAAGGTTGTGTAATCTTCCTAATATACCAAGAAGTTCATTGTAATAATTCCAAGACTGTTCCTTAAATCAGTCATTTTGTAATTTATGAAATTACTAACAAAGAACTTCTTACTCGATGCATCCTCAGCCATATATTTGGCCTCTAAGGAATCCCATAGTTCTTTGGAAGATTCAACATTTTGGTAAATATCAAACAAGAATCAAAACATACCATTAAGGAATAAAACCTCTAATAACATATTGCATCATTTTGTCCCCACTAGGCCCTCTTCTGAATTGTTTCCAACGGTTTGCATCATCACCACCAATCTGCAGCATAGGAGTAGTCAACACAACACCACACATATTGTGGGATTAAAAGTTCTTCTTGATGCTGTTAGAATTTACTGTGCTCAAGTTTTATGTTAATACCGCTCAGATGTAGTTAGTTCAGCTCATGAACTTCAAATAAAATATACTTAGTAGTTCAAGCTGTCAAGAAACCCGCATCCCCACCCTGGGATCATTTTGTCTATGCAAGATCGAGATCGTAAAGATCCGAGCAGTATCGTAAGATCCTACCTTAATTTATCAATATTCATGTAAGCAAGGATGAACGAGTCAAACTATTTATTTCTACTTATCATCAAATATAAATTTTATTATAATACCTCTTGAAAATGTTCGAATTTCCAATTAAAAATACCAAAGTAAAAAGTAAAACACAAAAAAAGTTAAGTTTAATCGACTCATCACGATTCCGCTGTAATAAAATTACATAACATGCGTAATAAACATCTCAAACCAAGTACTTCACTAGTATCCCTACAATTAAGCTATTTGAATTAAATCTTAACGGTTAATAGTTTACGAACTATGAAAGGTAAAAGAAAAAACAACAATTAACCTCAAAAATTATTTGCTTAAGATAACTAGAAACATCAGAAGAAAGAACCATAATTTTGTTTTCATGTAATTTCAATTTGGGTTAAGTTAGATAAATAAGTTTATAGATTAGAAAATCAGGAATGAAATGTCAATACTCGTTACTGAGAATCAGGCGGACTCGGATTGTTCTTTTTGGGCCCTAAAAAAGTAATGGCTATAATATGTAAGACAATAAGTTAGGTAACTTGGTAAATTGGTAGAACTCGTATCGATACGCGAACCTACGATCTTACCGCGAGTTTACGATCCTAGCTTTTGAATCCTACCTCTGATTCGATCCTACCCCGGATCCCACATGATTTTATCAGGTGGGCACGTAAGATCGTATGACATCTTACATGTAAACTCACGAGTTAGACAGCCTTGATACTACTGCTGTACAAAGTTATAATGCGCTGTGAAAGTACTACTGCTAGTACAAAGACTGCTTGAAGTTAATGCTAGCGAAAAGAGTTATACGCTCAAGAAAAAATTCTAAGTAGTTAGAACAGAGCATGATACGTGTATTACTAGTGTAAGTTAAGTACTGTTTTTAGTACGTGCTTATTTGATATGTAATAAGTTTTAGTAGGAAAAGATTTTATATACTTAGGAAAGATGTAAGCCGATTAGGACTCCTTGGTGTTAAAACGGTGGTCTTAGGGCATAGAGATAGATATAGCAATACTAACCAAAACCAAAAATCAATCTTTATTTAGCTTTAAGGTCTTGTAACCCTAATAACTTAGAGAGTATTCGTCTTTATTAACATAACAATTTTGGCGCTTATTTGTTGAAATATATGTCATGTATTTCTGTTCATTGATAATTCTTCTTAATATAAAGATTAGATTCTGCATAATATTTAATAATTCAAACAAAGCTTTTTACTATAGATGTGTTAGATTTATCAATATAACTAAACTTAAACAAGCATAAGGAATTCGATTATTTTAATTGGATCAAACAAGTGTAACAGAGCTTGTTGGAAAAGCTTTGAATAGGAAGAAACCTGTTTTAATACACAAGATCTATTGCTAAAAAATATGGATCAAGAATCTACGCACATGGTGCTGCATCTAAAGTTCCCATGGGTCAAACCATAGAAAGTATAGATCTGGAGGATGAGGATTGACCATATATCAGATGATAGACTAGCACTGTGGGAATCATAGAAATGTGCAACCTTGCCAAAAACAATAATTGTGGAAGGAGTTATGACAGAGATGCCTATTACTACTACTAAAGAAAAAGCTTAGAGAAGATTGGAGGTGAAAGCTAGAAGTACTTTAATGATGGGCATTCCCAATGAACATCAGTTAAGTTTAACTCTATAAAGGATGCTAAGAAGTTACTGGAAGCTGTTGAAAAGAGCTTTGGATGGGAATAAAGCGACTAAAAAAGACTCAAAGGAATCTGTTTAAGTAGCAATAGAAAACTTCACTGCTCCAAGCTCAAGAAGCTTGAATCAAACTTTTTGATAGCTTCAAAAGCTGATACGTCAGTTGGAGCTTTGGGTGAAAAGATTTCACAAGAAGATGTTAATCAAAAGTTATTAAGATGTTTGTCACCTGAGTGGAACACACATGCTGGTTTATGGAGGAATAAAGCTAATTTGGATACAAAATCATGAATGATCTCTACCATCACCTCAAGGTTTACGAACCAGAAGGTTAAAGGGATATCTAGCACAGTTCAAGCACACAGAACAGGCTTTTGTGCCACTTCAAATAAACAACACTACACACTAAATGAAGCAGTTAATACTTGCTTATGGAATTATTCTATGCTAGCACTCCAGTTAATTGCTGTCTAACTCTACAAATATATACTTAATTGATGATAGTTATTTTTGCATTCTTTGCAAGTCACCAAATAGTCCTCAATTTTGTACATGAGGACTATAACAAATCCATCCAATGACATTGGAAGAGATAGATTTGAGATGGCACATGGCCATGTTAACTAAGATGGGCAAAGAAGGTTTTTTGAAAGAACACATAAGGGAAGCTTACTGTTAATGGCAATGAGACTATTGGTTTTGATAAGTCCAAAGTGGAGTGCTACAACTGCCACAAAAAGGGACATTTTGCTAGGGAGTGCAGAGCTCCAAGAAATCAAGACAACAGGAACAAGGAAAGCTCAAGAAGGAGTGTGCCTGTGGAAATATCTACTTCCACAGCTTTGGTGTCATGTGATGGTCTTGGTGGATATGACTGGAGTGATCAGGCAGAGGAAGGACCTAATTATGCACTCATGGCTTTCTCATCTTCAAATTCTGACTCAGAGGTATCCAATGATTCTATTTGTTCAAAATCTTGTTTGAAAACTATTGAATCTCTTAAATCTCAAAATGATCAACTATTAAAAGATTTAAAGAAATCTGAGTTAATGGTTTTAGGATATAAGACAGGTTTAAAGTCTGTGGAAGAAAAACTTGAAGTTTATAAAGCAAATGAGTCTATTTATTTACAAGATATTAAGGGATTAAATTTTGAAATTCATTTTTAATAAATAGCTATTAGAGAGCTTAGGAAGAAGCTTGAAATAGATTTCCACAGAAAAAGGATGGCATTCAACTAAAGAAGGATAAATTTGAACATGCCGTCTAAAAGTTTAAACAAGCTCATAGAGTTCAGATAGTTTACAATTGCAAGAAAGGTTATAAGAACTATGAAAATTAAAATGCATTCCACCTCCTACACAGAAAATTACGTGCCTCCAACACTATGCCTGTCATTTACTAGTTTAGATGAATTTTGTTAATGAGCCTGTAGTTGAGAACAGTAAAACCTATGTCTAGTAAAGAATGAGCCTAAGGTAGTTAGAAAATGATTATGCCCCCAAGTTAATTGAAGAATGGGTGTCAGAATGCTGAGGAAGAGTATGTGTCTCCAGCCTAAAATTGAAAAGAAAACATTTAGGCTATTATTTTAAAAAGATTTGTCAAATCTAAACAACAAGAAAAAATTGCTAGAAAAACAATAAACAAGTTTTGAGCAACATACAAAACCACTACAGTCCCAAAGAGGCAATCAAAAAAATTAGAACAATATGATGTCTCAAAAACTAGGAAGTAATTTTGAGATGTTTAATAAGGCCTGTTATGTGTGTGGAAGCTTTTGGATCATTCAGAATGATTGCAATTACCATCAAAAACAGTTTCAAAATCATATAATGGTAAAACATGTTTGGAATAATTCTCAAAGGGTGAATCATTAAAACTTTGCTAAAAAGTCTCACCCCTGTGCTAAAAAGAACATGGTTTCAAGAGCAGTACTAATGAAGTCTGGCTTAGTATCAATTAATACTGCTAGACAAAATATTTCTAAAATACAAGTTATCAGTAATAATTACTATACTATACAAAAATTATTTAATAACAGTTTTACTCAAAAATAACAGTGAATGCTTTAGACCAATGTCATATCTTTCTAAAACAGCACATTCAACTATTAAGAGGCCCATTCATAAGAACACAACATTTAAAAACAGTAATATTAATCAAAAGGTTAATACTGTTTGGGATAAAAAAATTAATACCGCTAGGCCAAAAGCAGTAGTTAATGTTGTTAAGGGAAATAATTTTAATGCTGTTAAGGCCTCAGCTTGATGGGTTTGGAAACCAAAGCATAAAGTTTTAACCAAGTTTATAACATATCCATGCATCAATCATCATATAAAGGTATGATCATATATTGATGCACAAGGCAGATCCAAGTCAGTGATGGCTTGGGTCCCCAAAAGAAAGATTTTCTATCTAACGTGCAAGGCAACACAAATGGATTTACAAGATCAAGGAGTGATTGAAGTGCATGCTTCAAGGCACATGACATTGAACATGTCCTATCATGCAAACTATGAAAAGAGAAGATGGAGATAGTTGCTTTTAGAGGGAACCCCAAAGGAGGAAAATCACAGGAAAAGGTACCATTAAAACTGGCGAACAAATATTTGAAAATTGTCTTTTAGTAAGAGAGTTTTAAAGTTAATCTCTTTTAGTGTCTCACAAATGTGTGATTTAAAGAATATGTGTTCCTTATAATGACACTGAATGTATTGTTTTATCTCAAAAACTTTAAGTTAATTGAGTAAAGTCAAGTTTTACTTAGAGTTTCAAAGAAAGAACATATGTAGAGTGTTGATTAAAAAACATAGTTCCTAAAGGCGGTTTGAACTTGCTTTTGCAAAGCCACATCTGATGAATCTAAACTGGTCATAGAAGCTAGGTCTCTTAAATTTTAAAACCAGGAATAAATAGTTAAAGGAAATTTTTGTAATAGGTTTTACCTTCAAACTTTTTGAAAATGAGCACACCTTTTTGTTGTTGCTTGTACAAAAGGGAAAGAATCACAAAGTGAGACAACCATGATTTTGATCAGTTAAGTTTATACCTTTAGAAATGGTTAAAAAAAAGTTCCAAATTTGATGTTTCTTGCATGCTTTGTGTTCATTAATGTAAGGTTAAATTGTGGGTTACTATGTGCATGATGTCATTTTAAAAGGTATATGATTATCTATTTGTATGCAAATGAGTTTGGTGTTAAGTAGATATAACCATTTGTTCACATGTGGTAAATGGAAATGAAAGACGTGTTGCAATGCATTGCTACGTCAATTCTTGGTTTATTAAGAGTTATGGTTTATTGAAAATGTCAGCTTAATGGACAAGAAGCATGTAAGATGAAAATATAGAAGTTCGCAGTAAACTTTCCATAAAATAAAAGTGGTTTTGAGTGAAAATGAAAGTTTATATTTAGAAAGTGGAAGTAAGTAGCTTTAATTAATAAAGTTTATCAAATTAGCATGAGTTTTTATGAAAACTTAAGTGTAAAAAAGTAAACTAGTTATATAGTAAAAAAAATATAACAATATAAGTGGGGGTCATTGGTTGGACGGCAAGCAAAGAAAAAGGAAAAAAAGAGTTTTATAACCAAACAAAGACTAAATTGATTAGGATAGGCCTTATCATGTGTATATAGTACAAAAGAAACCCTAGGTATCCCATTACCCCGCTTTGTACCGGCGTCTCCCCTCCCCCAAAACCCTAGAAAAAGAGTCCCCCGATTTCCTTAAAGATCCTAGAACATGTTAAGAGTTGTGATTAGGGCTAAGATTCAAGGTAAGTGTGTTCTTCATAACTAGATGTGATCATTCATGTAACGCCTAATTTGATGATCTAGGTGTTTTTAATTAAAATTACAGAATGTTTATGAATATTATATAAGAGTATGCTTAGGATTGAATTAATGCGTAATGCATGCTTGTGGTTTGGTTAGATATTCGTTAAAAACTATTTAGTTTGAGCAGAATTTGGGGGTCGTGGTTTCAACGACATGTTATCTTGGTGATAAAAAGAAATATTGATATGTTTCTTGAGTATATGAACAAGCCAAAAGAGTCTACTTTCTAGAAAATCCAACCTCGAAGGTTTTTAAGGTCGGAAAGGTCCATCAAATCATTTTTATACAAAAAGTTAATCAAAACAATAAATACGGGTCAGAAATTAGGTCATGATAAAGGTAAACTATACTTAAAAATGTAATTAGGGAGCTTAGCCCTTCTACGTAGATAAGTACCATACGTTTATGATAATCCAGTGAAAATTGCCTCTGAATCATGTCTAAGGTATGGAAGTTAGAAGTGCTAATTTTGGTGTGTCAATCAGATCCGAATTAGACATTTTGGAAGATTGAATTTATTGATTAGTTACGCATGTAAGTAATAACTTGAGAATCATAAGGTAATAATATACTCAAACATGAAACATGGGTGATTTTGTATAAATTAATGAAGGTCATTAAGTAAGGTTTTTTGAGTACGTAAAGAAGACTACTAAAATTTCTGCAATTTTGATTTAAATTAAAGTAGGTTAAGTGTAATGATAAGGTTGGGCATGGAGTACTGGGTGACCCCATATGGTTAGCTAAACCTTTTAGACCATCCATCATATGTGTGTTACATGGACTAAAATCTTTAGCTTGGTCACGTGTAACTGTGTTATTTATTTATATAGGTTGTGTGGACAAATTTGGAAGTCTGCGTTTGAGCATTCAGGTGAGTTTCATGTCCCTCTTTTACATTGCTTTTAAATTGGGATGGAAATGAAGCAGAAATGGATTGAAAGTTCTAATTACTGTTATAATTGCTTTATTTTGAAATGTTGGACATTACCTTGGCTATTGTATGTTACGTGCAAAATGCTTATGTGTATTATGGATCGATGGTGTCGTTACCAACCCCATTTGTTTAGATCTCGGATCGAGGGTAACGTTCCAACAATGTGAAGTGATGGATTTAATGGATCAGGTGACATTGCCTACCCAGTGTTGATAACTTGGTTGGATCAATGACACGTTCCTTATCCATGCTCGTTATGAATCATTTGCCTGTTAGCTTGCATGATAGTACAGTAATTGTCCTGCGATGTTTGCATTAATCACAGGTAATTGTTTTATAAGACTTTAATTTTCGTTCTTAAAACCATGACTCTCACCAACCTTTTGTGTTGACTGTTGTAAGCCTCATTTTCAGGTAACCATCTTGAGATGTTGAAGTTAGGAAGAGTGGGCTAGTGAGACTGATAGGCTTCAAGCGGAAGACATTCTCCAAGAGATATTTATTTATGTCAAATGAATTTTTTGATACTTGGTTGTTATTAATTTTTTAGACTTTTTGAGTATGTTTCCTTATGTGTAACGACTTGCTATCGTAATGCAAGACCCTTATCTTTATAGATATGTCATGACACATGTTGGCACATCTATTATCTAATCATTTAGTTCTCTTTATTGTGACACCATTGTGTTGTGATATATCCAGATGTTACGTCCTCGTGTTCTGCCTAGGCGGGTTTTATGACACAAAGCCCTCTTGTAAGTCCAAAAACATAGAACTCATCAGTCCTTTCCTTTACATTTGTTGCATAATGGACTTGTTTGGTCCAACATTTGTAAAAAGCCTTAAGAAGAAAATGTATTGCCTAGTTGAGTCACAGATGATTATAGTAGAAGTTTACATGGGTTCTTTCTAGATACTAAGGATGAGACTAGTGGCATTCTTAAACCTTTTATAACTGTCTAGAACACTAGTAGAACCACAAAGTTAGGTGATAATATGATGATAAAGATTCTGAGTTCAAAAATAGCGAACTGAATATCAGATTAGAAATGAAAGGGAATTTGAGACAATTTAATGTAGCTAGAACTCCTCAACAAAATGGAGTTGCTGAGAGGAGTAATAGGACATTAATTGAGGCTTCTACTATGCTAGCTGATTCTAAGTTGCCAACTACTTTTATTAGCAGAAGTAGTTAAGTACTACATGCTATATTGAAAAATAGAGTATTAGTGGTTAAGCCTCATAACAAGACCCCATATGAACTTTTTCATGGTAGAACACCAACTTTAAGTTTTATGAGAGCATTTGGGTGTCCTGTTACCATTCTCAATACCATAGATCACTTAGGCAAATTTGATGGTAAGGCTGATAAAGGTTTCTTTGTTGGATACTCCATTGATAGTAAAGCCTTTAGAGCATTCAGATAGTAGAACTAAGGATAGTTGAAGAAAACTTGCAATATTAGATTTAGTGAAGTACACCTAAAAGTTGTAGGTAGTGGCCCAGATTGGCTATTTAATATTGATGAACTAACAAGAATAATGAATTATGAGCCAATTGTTGCAGGTACACAGTCTAATGGTTTTGCAGGTACAAAAATAAGTGATAATGCAGGTCAAGCTAGAAAGGAGACAGAACCTGTCAAAGATTACATTTTGCTACCATTATGGACTGCTGATCTACCATATTCTCAAGATCCAAAAAGTTCTCATGACAATGGATCCAAACCTTCAAGTGATAAGAAAGATGGTTATTAAGATCCAAGAAAAGAATAGTGAATGTAAAGATCAAGAGAAGGAAGATAATGTTAACAGCACTAACAATGTTAATGCTGCTAGCACAAATGAAGTTGATGTTGTTGGTGAAAAAACAAGCATTGAACTTCCATTTGATCCAAATATGCCTGCTTTGAAAGATTATGGCATATTTGACTTCTCAAGAGATGATGAAGATGATGGTGCAGAGGCTGACATAAACAATTTAGATACAACAATCCAAGTCAGTCCTATTCCAACTACAAGAATTCATAAAGATCATCTTCTTGATCAAGTCATTGGAGATTTGCAATCAGCTATACAAACAAGAAAGATGTCAAATAATTTGAAGGAACATGGGTTTGTTAGTTATATTCAATAAAGAACAAACCATAAAGACCTTTAAAACTGCTTGTTTGCTTGCTTTTTATCACATGACTAACCCAAAAAGGTAATTCATGCATTGAAGGATCCAAGCTGGATAGAGGCTATACAGGAAGAGCTTCTACAATTAAAGTTACAAGAAGTTTGGACTTTATTGGATTTACCAAATAGAAAAATGGCTATAGGCACTAAGTGGGTTTTCAGGAATAAAAAGGATGAAAGGGGAATTGTGATAAGAAATAAAGCAAGATTGGTTGCTCAAGGGTACACACAAGAAGAAGGGATTGACTATGATGAAGTCTTTTGCCCCCTGTTGCAAAGAATTGAAAGCAATTAGCTATTTTTTTAGCTTATGCCTTCATTTAATGATTTTTGTGGATGTACCAAATGGATGTAAAAAGTGCTTTTCTCTATGAGAAGATTGACTGAGAGGGTTGTAATGTAAGTCAACCACCAGGAGTTGAAGATCCAAACTATCCTGATAGATTATACAATGTATAAAAAGCATTGTATGTAACTACATCAACTCCTAAGAGCTTGTATGAAACCGTTACAACCTATCTGTTGGACAATGGGTTATCAAAGAGAAAAAATAGACAAGAACCATATTCATCAAAACACACAAAGGTGATTTTGCTGGTCCAAGTTTATGTGATGATAACATCTTTGGTTTAACAAGAAGGATTATGCTTGCATTTGAGAGTTTGACGCATAAGAAATTTCAGATGAGTTCTATGGGAGAACTTACATTCTTCTTGGGATTACAAGTGAAGCAGAAGAAGGATGGCATATTTATTAGTCAAGATAAATATGTTGATGAAATTTTAAAGAAATTTGGGTTTACATAAGTCAAGACTGCAAGCACACCAAGGAAACTCAAAAGCTCTTGCTCAAAGGATTAAGTGATGGTGAAGAAGTGGATGATCATATTATGGTCAATGATTGGTTCATATGATGTAATCTTACATCTTCAAGACCCGAACATCATGTTGCTGTGTGTGCTAGTGCTAGATACCAGGTCAATCCAAAATTTTCACATCTTCATGCTATAAAAAAGATTTTTAGGTATTTAAAAGGTCAACTAAAATTAAGCCTTTGGTATCCAAAAGATTCTCTTTATTGAATTGTTATCCTACACAGATAGTTTATTATGTTAGAGCAAAGCTGGATAGGAAGTTCTACAACAGGAGGTTGTCAAATCCTAGATGTAGATTAAATATCATGGCAGTGCAAGAAATGACAGTGGTTCAAATTCCATAATAGAAGCTGAGTTATGTGGCTGATCAAGTTTTTGTGGGACAAGTGCTTTCAATTCAGAATCACTACTTGATTATTGGGTATAATTTTATGCAAACCAAGTTCTTTATTTTATAATAACAATATTATTTGCATAATTAAAAATCCTGTTTTTCATTAAAAAAACAAAGCATATAAAGATCAGACATCATTTCATTAGAGATTGCAATGAAAAGAAATTAATTCAAATGGTCAAAATCTATACTGACAAGAATGTTGCAAATAGCATACAAAGCTTTTGATTGTGATGTAGATTTCAATATTTGCTTTGTTAGTATTGGAATGATCAATCTTTAAAGTCTTTTATTCTTAAGTTTTTTAAGTTTTTGAATGAATTAGTACTGTATTCATGTCTTTAACAGTTTCTGCTGTTAAGAAAAATTTAATATTGCAGGTATACTTAATACTGTTGGTTATAACTGTACATACAGCTGATTACAACTGTTAGATATACTTAATATTGTTAGGTATTATTAATACTGTGATAGTTATGAAAACTGCTATGGCTTGTGTTTTCTTGATTTTTCACTAACATTTTGTAGAAAAGTAAAGAAATTGATAATTGATGATGGAAAAGCTGTTTAGAATGAAAATTTTGGAGTTAATGCATGTAACTCAAATTTAATGCTGCTGGCATAACATACTACTGCTAGTTCTAAGTTTAATGCTGCTATAGCAATACACTTACTATTGTTAGGTTACTACTGCTGGGTGAAAGTTAATGCTGTTGAGGGTATTTTCATAAATACTTTGATTAAGGGTTTCAATCGATCCTTTAATCAATTTCACTCTTTCAAATACTCTCTAACTACAAACCCTAACTCAATTTTATCATCCATTATCAAAACCCAACACAAATGGCGAATCTAAAGTTTGCGGATACTCATAACATGGTCGTATTTTTGTCTAAACCCACAGAAAGTGATGGGTTTGAACAAATTGTGGATTTTTTGAATGCACACCCTATAAAGTATGCACTAACCGTTAATCCCACAATATATATTTCTTGTATCGAACAGTTCTGGCTACTGTCAAGGCCAAAACTATCAATGGGGAAGTACAATTGCATGTCCTAGTAGATGGCAAAAAGATAATTATCACTGAATCAACTGTTAGAAGAGATCTTCAACTAGAAGATGCAGAAGGTGTTGATTGTCTACCAAATTCTACCATCTTTGAACAACTTACACTGATGGGGCTAACTTTCTATAAGCCATTCTTTTCCTCACAATGGAAATTTTTGATTCATACTATTCTACAATGTCTAAGTTTAAAGACTACTGCATGGAATGAGTTTAGTAGTACAATGACATCTGCAATTATCTGTTTGGATACAAATCAGAAGTTTAACTTTTCAAAATACATTTTTGAAAGTATGATTAGAAACTTGGATAATTTGTCTGGCAAAGTTTTGATGTATCCAAGGTTTATACAAGTGTTTTTGGACCAACAACTTGATGGGCTGCCAAATCATAAGAGAATTTATATTGCACCCTCTCATACTAAAAAGATATTTAGAAATATGATAAGGGTAGGCAAAGGTTTTTCTGGTAGAGTAACACCTTTATTTCAAAAAATAGTAGTATAAAACCAATCAGAATTGGGTGAAGGTTCAACAAATCCAACTGATCCCTATCACACACCCACCATTATTCAATCATTAACTCAACCTCAAAAGACACAAAAACCTAGGAAGCCTAAAAGAAAGGACACTTAGGTACCTTAGCCTAGTGATCCTACTGAAAGTGTTGTAGATGAGGCTATCCATAAGGAGTTTGGTGACAGTTTAGTGAGGGCTGCCACTACTGCTTCTAACTTAGAAGCAGAGCAAGATAGTGGTAACATAACTAAGACCTGATATAAGGAAACACCTAATGAATCTAGTTCCCTAGGAACTACTTTAGGTGGTGGTCCTAGGTGCCAAGAAACCATGGGGGATACTATTGCTCAAACTAGGTTTGAGAAGGTATCTAAACATTCCAATGATTTACTACTCGCAAGAGGTAACACACTTCGGAGTGATGAGGATAGACTTAAAGTTAATGAATTGATGGAACTATGTACCAATTTACAAAAGAAGGTTTTTGATTTAGAGAAGATAAAGACCACTCAAGCTAATGAGATTGCTAGTTTGAAAAGGAGGGGAAACTTGAAAAGAAAAGAAGTTCAAGAACTCATAAGCTGAAGAGATTATACAAAGTTGGTTTGACAGCTAGGGTAGAATCCTCTGGTGATGAAGAAAATTTGGGTGAGGATGCAACCAAACAGGGGAGGATTAATGCTATTGATGCAGATGAAGAAATTACCCTATAGATGCTGATGCTAATATTACCTTGGTAAGTCCTTTTGTTGATAAACAAGATATAGAAATGTTTGATAAAGAAGAGGATGTTGTTGCAAAAGATGTAAAAGATAGAGTAAATGTTAGTGAAGAAGTAGCTGAAGCCATTAATACTGCA
This sequence comes from Tanacetum coccineum, assembly GCA_026074375.1. Classification (NCBI taxonomy): domain Eukaryota; kingdom Viridiplantae; phylum Streptophyta; class Magnoliopsida; order Asterales; family Asteraceae; genus Tanacetum; species Tanacetum coccineum. The sequence continues at coordinate 17,052 of BQNB010034385.1, forward strand.
AAACTAATTGTTGATGCTGCTTAAGTTAGTGCTGCTGGTCTTCAAGTTAGTGTTACTCCTACGACAACTGCTGCTACAACTATTGAAGAAATTACTTTGGCTCAAGCACTACAAAAGATGAAAAGTTCAACACCCAAGGCTAAAGGAGTTGTCATACAAGAAACATAGCAATGTATTTCTATAAGAACACAAACTCCACAACAAACACAAGGTAAAGGCAAAGCTATAATGATAGAGCATGAGAAGCCTTTGAAGAAGAAAGATCAAATAAGGCTTGATGATGAGACTGTAATAAGATTACAAGCTGAGTTTGATAAGGAAGAAATGCTTGCAAAAGAAGAAGCTGAAAAGATTGAAAAAGACAATATTGCCTTGATCAACACATGGGATGATATTCAAGCAAAGATTGATACTGATTATGAAAGTTGGCTGAAAGATTGCAAGCACAAGAGCAAGAAGAGTTGTCTGTTGAAGAAAAGTCTACATTATTTCAACAACTCTTAGATAAAAGAAGAAAGCACTTTGCAGCTAAGAGAGCAGAAGAGAAAAGGAACGAACCACCAACCCTAGCTCAACAAAGAAAAATCATATGTACTACCTTGAAGAATATGGAAGGAAAGAAGTTTAAAGACCTGAAGAACAAATCTTTTAATTCTATTCAGAAGATGTTTAACAGAGCTTTCAAGAGGGTGGATATATTTGTTGACTTCAGAACAAACTTGGTGGAAGGTAGTTCAAAGAGAGCAGGAGAAGAGTTAGAACAAGAGAGTACTCAAAAGCAAAAGGTGAATGAGGATAAAAAACAACAGATCTTAAACAGTTAGTGGAAATCATTCCAGATGAAGAAGAGGTAATAATTGATGATATTCCTTTGGCTGTTAAGTCTCCAAGGATTGTTGAATGGAAGATCCACAAAGAAGGAAAGAAAAGCTATTATCAAATAATAAGAGCTGATGGAAAGTCTCAAATGTACATGATCATTAGTCAAATGATTAAAAGTTTTAACAAGGAAGATTTGGAAGACTTGTACAAGTTGGTAAAAGCTAGATATGGATCAACAAGACCAGTGGAAGACTTGGATTTGGTATTATGGAATGATTTGAAGACAATGTTTAACCACATGTAGAAGATGAAATCTGGAAGTTGCAACAAAGGTATAGAGTTTTGAGCAGGAAGCTATTTGAATCATGTAAAGTACATTTCTTGAGTTTGCAATCTGGAATGATTTACATGCTGGTAGAAAAGAGATATCCCCTTACACCACCTACAATTATAGATATGCTGAACAAGAAGCTCCAGGTTGATTATTTTAGTGAAATGGCGTATCAGCTTCTTAAACTTCTCACAAAACAGCTTAAGAATCAATGAAGTGTTTGGAAGCATCCTCCTGGTGTTGATGAATCTTTAAATGAAGAAACTTGATGATTTTGAAGAAGAATATCAAGTTTAGGGGAGGATTATTGGGATTAAAAGCCTTCTTAATGCTGCTAGTATTATTGTTGCTCATATCAGAGTTAATTCTGATCAGTTGTGTTAGTACTGCTCAAGAACTTCAGAGAAAAATGCTAAGTGTTTACTACTGCTAGTACACAGTTAGTACTGCTAGTGTAAAGTTACTACTGCTAGTGTATATTAGTGCTGCTCAGAGACTTAGAAGAAAAACTGCTAAGTAGTTACTACTGCTAGTACAAAAGTTACTACTGTTAGTACAAAGTTAATTCTACTAGTAAAGAAGTTAGTATTGCTGAGTTAGTTAGTACTACTTATGTGATTTATATGAGTTATTTGTGTAAAAGATATGTATAAATTATTTGTTTAAAAGATTTGATATTCTTAGGAAAGTATTGTAAGCCGTTTAGGACTCCTTGGTGTATAAAAGGAGGTTCTAGGGCATAATACGAGTTATTCATAGAATTATCATAGCTTCAAGGTCTTTGTAACCCTAATACTTTGAGAGTATTCGTATTATTAATAATATTGGAGCTTTTTTTGTTGAATTATATGTTCATATAATTACTGTTTCATTGATAATTCTTCTTAATATTAAAGATTAGATTCCGCATAATCTTTAATACATTCAAACAAAGTTTCTACTATAGTTGTGTTAGATTTATCTAATATAACTAATCCTTATACAAGCTTAAGGAATTCAATCTATTAAAGTGGGACCAACACCGTATCATGTGCATGAATACGCCGTATTTCCAGAATTGACAATAATGTTTTTTAAAGTGCATAAAAAGTAAAGACTGATAACGTCCAGACAATCAATACGCCGTATGGTATGGAGCGGATACGTTGTATTGATGTCTGGGAAGACATACTCGATAAAATTAAATAATAATCTGGGTTTTCTCCCGAGAAGCACTTTTGTTTACAGTGAAGTCTTTAAGTTAGACTTTTCTTCAGCTTCTCACTCGGTGCGAGTAACCATCCATCCTTCGTCCATCATCCGAAAGATTTTCGGGTAAGCTCGGCACGCCTCTTCACTTGTAATTATAAGATCGTCGTATTCATCTTCTTTTACAGCAACATATTTTTCTTCATCTTTGAACGAGTATTTGATCATCTTGTATCTTTTTATTTGGCAAACTGGCACCTCGCGAGTTTTGATACCACATAACTCATGTCCTTCTTTATGAGTTTTGTTTTCATATTCCCCTTCATTATAATCGTGGTAATAAATTTCGTGGCTCTTCCATCTTTTCAAACAATCATTGCTTGATTCATTATCACCGATCAAGCCCTCCATGATAGCTTTATTTCATAAAGCTTCATCTTTTAGTTCGCTATCTTCCAGAGCCTCATACCATTCAAGGTCTTGGTAATGGAGCTAGTTTCCAATATGGTAAGCACCGGGCAAATTTCCTCCATTACAATAACCATCCTCTCTCCAACTACAGGTTGGCCATTCTGAACACCCAGTTTTATAGTTGAAAGGCTTGCAAGTATGTTTGACTGGTTTCGGTTCCTTCCAAATTCCATTATCAAGCCATGGCTTGCCATATACCCATGGCACATTCTCGTTTCATTCATAGATCCAGTCGTCTTTGTAATCTTCATAGGTTTTAAACCCCATAATATCCTTTGTAAGTAAGTCCGGATCTACTTTGAGAAGGTAATTAAATTCATTGAATGTCAAGCAGAGAGGTGTCTCGTAGTCAAAAACATCAGTTTCTATCTTAAAATTTCCAACGGTTTCTTCCTTATCACTCCAGTATTCTTCAAGATCAGAAGATTCATCATCAGATACCTCAATTTCATCACCACCTATTTTCCAGTAATCCCACAAAGCTCCTTTGGTGAATATATCCATCGTTTTATAGTTTACGAACTTTGTAGCCAGCCATCCTTCGAATCTTGGATTAGTTGGGTCCTATTTTATCACGGAAGTGTTATTTCCCTCGATGCGAGAAGGCAGATAGTATTTTCAAAAAAAATTAGCAGTTAAGTCGACCCAATAAGTGATTGATTCTTTGGTTTTATCAAACCATCTTCGTGCACCTCCAACCAATGAGATTGGGAAAACAACAACTCTCAGTTTATCATGATCTACATTAGATAATTTGATTGGGTCAATAATTTTTAGGTAGTATTCAATATGTTCAACTGCGTCATTCCCGTTTGTTTTACTAAAAGCATTGTTGAGCAGATCATCTAAGAGTTTTCCTTTCAATTCATAAGCGTTCTTCCCGTTATTTGTAATACTTGTAATCCCGGAATAGTAATCTGCTTTGTCGTTAGGTGCAAATGTTTCCATACTTGACTTCTTTCCCTTGTTCGCCATCACTTCTTCAATCGACTAGCTCTGATAAGTACTTCCTGTAACAAGGGTAAAAATATCAGCAGGATTTGCTCTGAAGAAAGATAGAAAAAAAAATTTAGCATGGAAATCAAATATGAAAACTTAGGTTTTGATTCTGTTCCAGATGATCGATACGCCGTGTTCAATAGAAGTGAATACGCCGTATTAATCGATTAAATGAATACGATGTATTGGACAAAAAGTTGGATACGCCGTATCCAATAGAAGTGGATACGCCGTATCGAGTTATCTACCAGAACAGTGTATTACGAAAACAATTAAATTAAACACACAATTATATAAACAAACAATTAAACTAACAAATACACAAAATATACAGAATATACAAGAATATACACTAATCTAATTAACACTACTCCTAAAGGTTAGATCTAATCTAATGCTAAAAACCAAAACATAGAATAAAAATCAAGATTAAATTTCACTCCCCAGCAACGGCGCCAAAAACTTGATGTGTCATTGCGTGGTGTATATTTTTATGATTCAAGTTTTAAATTTATATTTTGCCGACTTAACCAAAAACAAGACTTTAACAGGCAGTCTACCTGGTCGGTGGTTGATTCGTGGTAAGTAGGGTGTCGAACACTTGAATTGAGGTTAAATCTCTCAATTTATTTACATTTTGGTTGTCTAATCTAAGTTAATTCTAATCTAAGTCAAACCTATGTTTATCCTATGTTAGTTCTAATCCTAATTCTAACAGGTAAAAGGGGGGTTTTCAGCCAGAGAGACTGGCACGGGTTTGGTTGGTGACTATAATCAAATCAAGACACTTTAACCCACGCAAGCAAATTAACAGAAAATAAAAAAGCGGTCGATCCTTATGATAGAAAACTGTATTAGCCATCATTAATCCGATTAGAAGTTGGTTTGTTTATTCAGTGCAATGATTACTTATCTCAAAGAGGCATATCATTCTTAGACTTAGGCGGGACTTCATCCTAAGTCCTAGACACATTAATTCTGTCATAATTAAAGCATCCTCATAAAGCATCCTTATTACTTGATTATAATTCATCTTAGGGATTAAAGCAATGGTGATCTTGTTAAACCCTAGCTCATAGAGACTTTACCTACTTACTGCTTAATGGCAATTTATACTCTAGTAGTCTACTTGTCCAACTATCCTATGGAATCAGAACATTACTTGTTGAATTATCTAGATTCACCTACTAGTCAACATGTTCAATAAACCAAAGGCAGTTTTTGTTAACCAGTTAAGCCAGAAGCGTATCCTTAGCACGATTTTAGAAGGATAATATTTGTGATCCTATGATTCTAGATGTATAAATCACTATATGGAGAGCTATCCCATAATCTAGATTACTTGGTCCGTATCACTAGATCCAGTTGAATGATAGGTCGCAACAAAAGCATGTAAACAAGTATAAATTGATAAACATAAACAAGCATACAACGATAAATTAAGCAATCAAGATATAAACAAAACCAAACATTCAGATCTTCATAATAATGGCTAATACCCGAAGGTTTTAGCCTTCAAACATCATAATTAATACAAGAGTAATTGCTTTAGCCAAGGTAAACTAACCGAGTTAACGAATGATACCAAAAACTGAACGGTTACAAAAGTATAAGAAATTACACGTTGTCTTCTATGAATTGGAATGCGTTGCAAGACCTCTTCTACTCTTTTTCTCCTTTGAAAATGGACTTTTGTGGTTTAGGTATCGAGAATATGATTTAGCACACTTAAAACTCATTTTTGAGTTTTGTATTTAAAGGGTCTGGAAGTCGGTTCGATACGGCGTATCCAAGGTATTGGATACGACGTATTGGAGTTTCTTGGAGTAGGGACCACGTTTGATATCTTCTAGAATATTCACATGCTATATATCTAATATGGCGTATTGGTCTTCTCTGGATACGACGTATTGATCTTCTTTCCTTTGTGGTCTTTGGTGAGTGCTGGCACAGATACGCCGTATCTTCTTTGATGGATACGGCGTATTGGTTGTTGATCCGTCTCCGAATACGCTATACGTAAATATATAGTATAAGGATAGGTCAATAATAGTATAGTAAGTATTTTCCGTAGGATTTAAGAAATAAACTTTTAACCAAAGTTGTCTCAAAAACCTCCCGGGTCGTTTTCCCTCGACGAAGTGCGAATTGAGAATCGGTTAAGTCCGTGATCGCGCGTTTTGAATGGTTTTAAAGATTTTTTATTTGGTTTTCTAAGTCCTACTAAATAAAAAATAACAAGTAAATAAATGCACGAAAATAAGTAAGCAAGTAACGATAATGAAAGCATAAAGATGTTAACGGGAAATAAAGAAAACGCGACAATTAAAACTCAGATTATCAAAAATTAATCCTAAAATAATTTTTAAACTTTTCCTAATCCTAATTATAAGAAAAGGCTAAGGCAAACCTAAACCGGGAGCGATTAAAGTTAAAAACGAAGAAAACGAGAACGGGGATCAAATCCCGTTCTTTAAAAAATGAAATTATAAATTTTTAACCCTACGAGAGTAAATTTAAATCCTAAGCCTAAAATATGATAAAAGAAAATTTTATAAAAAAGAATTTTATTTTTTTGATTATTTTTCTATTTTTTATGAATTTTTAAAGTTTTTAATAAAAATAAATGATTAAAAATACCAAACTTTGAATTAAAAATTTAAGAAAATTACTAAAAGTAGCTAAGGTAACAAAGAATGCAGGAAAATTATAAAAACCTAAAAAGCTAAACTTAATAAGCCGGGAAAAAGCTAAATAGCACACGAAGTGCTTTTTATAACAAAAACTCAAAAAGGTGTTAAAAGTAAAAAGAGTGCACCTTAGGACGTAAAAGTCCCAAGGGCGCAGTGGTGAGTATGTGTGGTGTTGAGGTTTATAAAAGGTTGAATGAGGTTGAGGTCATGGGTTCGAGCCTTGCTCACCCATGACTTCCTTCGTTCCCTTTTTTTTATTTTACAAAACTTTTTAAAACAAAGTTATAGAACAGCTAAAAACTAAGAACTTTTGTAAAGACAACTTTTTTCAAAATCTGAAATAAGCTAGAAAAAAGCTTAAACAAACTGACAGAAATGACTTAACTAATTTTTTTTTTGCTTTGTAACAAAACTTAATAAGCTAAAAACTGAAATAAGCTAAAGCTAGAACCAAATAAGCTATCACTACCCTAAAACTAACCTAATAAGCTAATCTGAGCTAGAAATGAGCAAGTAGAATAAGCCATAAGCAGAAAAAGTGATTAAGCACTTTTTCTTAAAACAGAAAACCAAACAGACAAACAGCTAACTTTGGGCTTATTTTTAACTAAGCTAAAGGAACCTTGTGGCAATAAGCCCTGTACCTACTTAAAGCTTAACCTCCAAACTAAATAAAACAGCTTTTGAAAACTAATTTGAAAATCAAATAAGCTAATAAAAGGCTACTAGAAAAAGCTGATGCATATAGACTTAAATATTTTTGATTTTTTTAAGAATTAATGAAAAAGACAAAATGCAAATTTTGAAGCTAAAAACAGATGACTAATTAAGCTACTTTTTATAAAATAAGCTGAAACAGATCTAATTCAACCTAAGGACTACTTGTGCTCCAAAATTCAAGGCCTCTAATAATACTTTTACATCTGACAAATCTAAGCTTTAAACTTAGGCTATATGTTTTATACACTCTCTGATGCATGTTTTCTATTTTTTTTAAAACTTAAAACTAACTAATGCATCCCAAAAATTTGTTCACTACACTTCTTAGAACCTCAAAACAAAGGCAAATTCACTAACAATATTAGCTAGAAACATTCAAAGCTCAATAAGCTTACGGATCTGAGCTAAAAGACTTAGACTTATAAAACATATACACAAAATCTTAAAGACTTGATTTAAAAATATGAACTCTAATATCCTTATCTCATAAAACCTAATTATGAAATTTAAAATGAAATCCAAGGACCAAATGGTATCAAGCAGTGCTAATTGAGTTAGAATGTTTGACCCAAACACTCTTTAAACTCTTCAATCCATTATCAGCTTATTGAAAATTGAGATTTAAAGTTAAACTATTAATACAAAGATATTAAATAAGCTAGTAACAGAACTAATGGAGAGGAATAATAAGCTAATAACTATTGCTAAAAAATTTTGATTTTTTAACTGATTTATAACTAAAGCTAATAAAATGAGATTTAAGCAACAAATTGAACACAATAAGCATTAAACAACTATGACAAGCATTAATAAGCTATTCTAAAGTATAATAAGCAAGCTACAAGCAGTAATAAGCTAAATTGCAATTTTTAAGCATAAAATGAAAATGAGAACTTATATTTGCCTTTGCTCAAACAAGGCTTATAAAATTCTCTTATGAGCTAATCAACACGCTCTAGCTTATCATAGATAAGCTATTGAGGTCCTGGAAACCCTTCCATTTCTGGTTTCCCTTCCAAAATTAAAGGAGGTAATTTGAGGGTGAATTTGCTCTTGTCAATAAGCTATTTAGCTTTAAGAGCTTTAATGAGAGTGTAGGTAGCTTATGAGTTAATTGAGGCTTAATGAGCTTATGTAACAAAGAGAGCTTATTCAAAACAAATTTGAAATAAAAAGTAAACATTAAAGTATAACTATTGAAACAATATGAAAAGTAAACTTTTATTAATAAAATAAACTGGTTACAAGCTTAAGGAAAATTATATTAAGTAGAAAATAATAAGCTAAAACGATTTGAAAAGAAAAATTACATAAGCTAAATTATATCCTAAACTATACTAAAGCTACTCCTACTCCTAGATGTTGATGTGAGTGAGGGTGGGGGGAAAAACCCTTTTTTTTAATTTTTTTTTTCATAGGCCCTGGGAGCGATATGATTTGACTCTTGCACGCTCCTTTCAATCTTGACCATCAATATCTTCTAATCATTGGATGCTCAATCTTAACCGTTGGATTGGAATGATAGCACACAGATTGCCACGCTGGCAATCCAATCATTAGGAAGGTTGTGCTTCTTTTACATGGATTTCAGTGTAAAATTCCTTTCTTTGGTGTGTTAGTTTGATGTCCGTGTGTCATTCCCTTGAGTTATCTTGACCAATCAAACGCTTTGATGACGTTTCTTTTTGCTGAGTCATTGCTTGGTACTAAGCATCTTCTTAGCCACATTGGATTTCATCTAGAAGTGAATTTTCACCCTTAATTTTGACACAGAGGTAAAGTTGGGATGAAGGTTAAACAGTAAACCTTCGCGCCCCTTTTTGATTTGTTTGACTGAGGCAATTGGGTGGTTGACTTGGGCTCGTGGGTTATTTAAAAAGGAATGGGCTGGGTAAAATGTTTAGGGTTATTGGGTTAATATAATAACTTAACGACTGTTAGCCTTTTTAAATAAAAGGACTAACGGTGTTATATATCCAAGGATTTTTTTGTGAATTTGGTTTAACATTAAGGGTCATTTGGGTATTTTAAAGGTTTTGTCATTTTGTGGTTGACCAATGTTTGACTAAGGTTGATTTTGTTGACCATTTGCTAGAAAACTTCCGGTTCTTGTGTACTCGATCCGTCTCGTGTTAGTTATTGCCCGGTTTTGGTTGTTTTCTTGTGATTTTTGCAATATCCGTACCTACACATTCACAAAAGACAAAACACACATATACAAGCATAATTTTGCACATTTTCATCTTTTTAGGGCTTGTTTTGATATAAAATGGATATGTGATTTCTCACATATCAAAATTCCTCAAACTAAGTGATTGCCGTGTCCTCACACATTATTATATGCTCTAAAACCAAATACCTCAAAACCTCCCCAAACTAATCCTTTGAAAAGTAGCAAAGTCTTTTGTGGGGAGAGTTAAGAAGTCACAAGTTTTAAAACACCCCTTTTTCCTATTTTTCAAATATATTTTTTTTAATTTTTTATAATTTTCCTAATTTACAACTTAAAACTTATTCATGTGTGAAATAATGTATTGCTTTCATTATTCATTGATAACTTTTAGGATCACTATCACGGTAACGATAGACAAAAATGTCCAAATGGATGATAATTCATCGTCCCCGACTTTACCTCTCCAAAGCCAAGCTTAAAAACGAAGTTCATTGTAAAATACAAGTTATGATGCAACTCTCACACACGCTCTCACTCGCTCTCCGGGTAATTGTGTACTTACTTTTTCCTTCCTTTATTCCCTTAGTTTTGTATCTCAAGATTTTTTTAAGTAATATACCAAAGGTTCTTTAAGCACTTTATTTCGATACTTGTTAATTCCAACATAAAGCGGTAATGGTTAAAAACGCAATATTTAATTCTAGCCCTTTTTTAAAAGATTCAAATGTTCATTCAAGATTAAAGTCCACATCGATGGCACCAAATATTGGCTTTTATTAGGGTTACTTAAGAAAGGTTACCTCATGTCATATACCTTAAGGCTCTTTAAGGAGGAATAAGGCTATAATTTTATACTTATTAATTTCTACTTACCCCATTATACCTCTAGGCCTCTTTAAGGACAAGCAAAATTTTATTATTGTGATACATATAGCTATGCCAAATTAGTATTCTTGATGTGTACACCATCTGATTACAAAGGAATAAAGATCACTTCCATTAACTTATTATTACTAAATAACCGCACCACCACCAACCCACAACACACTCCACCCCACCACCACCACCCCACACCACCACAACACCACACACCACCACACCACCACCCCACACCACCACACCCCCCAGAACCACCACCAAACACCCACCACACCACACACACCACCACCACCACCACAACACACACAACACACACCACACACACCACACACCTCCTCACCACACACAACACAACACACCACACTCAACCATCTCCAACCATTCCACCACACACACACCACCCCACATACCACACCACACCACCACACTACCCACCACCACCCACCCACCCACCCACCACCACACACAACACACCCACACACCACCAACCACACCACACCCAACACCGACCCCACCCCCAACCACCACCACACACACCACACCACCACACAAACCCACCTCACCACACCTACACATACACACACACCACCATACACTACTCACTCCCCACATCACCCACACACAACACACACACTCCACACCACAACACACCACCACTTCAACACCACACCACCCTCACCACACACTCACACTCACCACACTCACTCACTCACACTACTCACCACATCACACTCACGCACAACCCCACCACCACACCATCACACACCACACACCACAACCACACTCACACTCTCTCACCACCACCACCCAACACCACACCCACCCACTCACACCCTCCCTCACACTCACTCTACCACTCACTCACACACACACTCCCTCCACGCACTACCCCTTCCACCCACACCCACCACACCACCTACACCTCACACACCCCCCACCCACCACACACCCCCCACCCACACACACACCACCACACCCCCTCAACCAAAACACACACACAAACAACAACAACAACACCACCCCACCAACCAACACACCATACCACCCCAAACCACACACAACACACCACACATCCCACCACCACACCATCCACAACACCTCTCTCAACACTCTCGCACGTATTTATTAAACAATTATATAGCTCTCTCGCGTGAAACAAGCTATGGGAGCTCTCTAAGCCACTCTCTGCGCAATCTCTAACTTTTGAGCCCCCCCCACACGCGCGCTCTAAGAAAATTCCTACTATTACTCCTCGGTTCGCTAGCACTCGCATTCTCTACTCTTATAATCTAACTGACGCATATCTCTTGTTTTCACACTATTTAATAATTTATAATAAAGCTCTTCACGCGTGATACTCGCTCGCCTCTCAAGCATCAAGATTGGCACTTTAACAAAGTCACATTAGATGGCTAACAATCTTAATTCTATAAAATGATCTTCGCATTATTTAAAATCAATTTTGGGAACTTGCAAAGTCTTGATTTTTTTAAGTAGGACTTGGTTTATAAGCCTCCTTGTATTAAAAATTAGCATATTCACTTCTATATCCTTGGTTGAAGGAGAAGCTAAGATATAAAAACTCGGTCGGGCGTACTCGCTATTTACTTTTCTGCCTGACCTTCACGGAAAACTACGCTACTCGTCCGTGCGTCAAACACACTTCTCGCGTAATTTTAGACTAAATATTTCTCTTTTTTTCATTATTACACACATTTTTTGTATATGAACAATAAACTAGATATTAAGATTTAAAAATTTAAAATTTTTGCGGGGGTACGTGAGTACAACGAGCAAAAGTAGATAAGATCATATCGAAGATATACTACCCCATACTAAAATTAAACATTGTCCTTAATGTTTCCTAGTCTGAGACTTAAAACCCCATACTAGAACTCAAAAAGTCGAATGCGCCAAAAACTTGATCCGTCTTCGAATACGCTATACTTAAATATATAGTATAAGGATAGGTCAATAATAGTATAGTAAGTATTTTCCGTCGGGTTCAAGAAACAAACTTTTAACCAAAGTTGTCTCAAAAACCTCTCGGGTCGTTTTCCCTCGACGAAGTGCGAATTGAGAATCGGTTAAGTCCGTGATCGCGCGTTTTGAATGGTTTTAAAGATTTTTGATTTGGTTTTCTAAGTCCTACTAAATAAAAAATAACAAGTAAATAAATGCACGAAAATAAGTAAGCAAGTAACGATGATGAAAGCATAAAGATGTTAACGGGAAATAAAGAAAACGCGACAATTAAAACTCAGATTATCAAAAATTAATCCTAAAATAATGTTTAAACTTTTCCTAATCCTAATTATAAGAAAAGGCTAAGGCAAACCTAAACCGAGAGCGATTAAAGTTCAAAACGAAGAAAACGAGAACGGGGATCAAATCCCGTTCTTTAAAAAATGAAATTATAAATTTTTAACCCTACGAGAGTAAATTTAAATCCTAAGCCTAAAATATGATAAAAGAAAATTTTATAAAAAAGAATTTTATTTTTTTGATTATTTTTCTATTTTTTATGAATTTTTAAAGTTTTAAATAAAAATAAATGATTAAAAATACCAAACTTTGAATTAAAAATTTAAGAAAATTACTAAAAGTAGCTAAGGTAACAAAGAATGCAGGAAAAATATAAAAACCTAAAAAAGCTAAACTTAATAAGCCGCGGAAGAAAGCTAAATAGCACCCGTAAGCTCCGATTCTTTTAAACAAAACTCAAAAAGACTGTTTAAAAGTAAACAAAGAGTGCACCTTGGGACGTATGTGTGGTGTTGAGGTTTATAAAAGGTTGAATGAGGTTGAGGTCATGGGTTCGAGCCTTGCTCACCCATGACTTCCTTCGTTCCCTTTTTATATTTTGCAAAACTTTTTAAAACAAAGTTGTAGAACAACTGAAAACTAAGAACTTTTGTTAAGAAAACTTTTTTCAAAATCTGAAATAAGCTAGAAAAAAGCTTAAACAAACTGACATAAATGACTTAACTAATTTTTTTTTGCTTTGTAACAAAACTTTAATAGCTAAAAACTAAAATAAGCTAAAGCTAGAACCAAATAAGCTATCACTACCCTAAAACTAACCTAATAAGCTAATTTGAGCTAGAAATGAGCAAGTAGAATAAGCCATAAGTTGAAAAAGTGATTAAGCACTTTTTCTTAAAACTAAAAATCAAACAGACAAACAGCTAAGTTTGGGCTTATTTTTAACTAAGCTAAAGGAACCTTGTGGCATAAAGCCTTTATACTACTTAAAGATGACCTCCCAAACTAAATAAAACAGCTTTTGAAAACTAATTTGAAAATCAAATAAGCTAATAAAAGGCTACTAGAAAAAGCTGATGCATACAGACTTAAATATTTTTGATTTTTTTAAGAATTAATGAAAAAGACAAAATGCAAATTTTGAAGCTAAAAACAGATGACTAATTAAGCTACTTTTTATAAAATAAGCTGAAACAGATCTAATTCAACCTAAGGACTACTTGTGCTCCAAAATTCAAGGCCTAATAACTACTTTTACCATCTGAAAATTAAGCTTAAACTAGGCTATTTGTCTATATTACCCTACTGATGCAGTTTACAATTTTTAAAACTTAAAACTAACTAATGCTATCCCAAAAATTATGTTACTACACTCTTAGAACCTCAAAACAAAGGCAAATTCACTAACAATATTAGCTAGAAACATTCAAAGCTCAATAAGCTTACGGATCTGAGCTAAAAGACTTAGACTTATAAAACATATACACAAAATCTTAAAGACTTGATTAAAACTATTGAAACTCTAAAAATCCTTATCTCATAAACCTATATATGAAATTTAAAATGAATCCAAAGGACCAAATGGTCTCAAGCAGTGCTAACTTGAGTTAGAACTGTTTGACCCAAACACTCCTTTAAACTCTTCAAATCCATACTCAGCTTATGAAAATGAGATTTAAAGATTAAACTATTAATACCAGATATAAATAAGCTATTAACAGACCTAATAAGCAGAATAAATAAGCTAATAACTATTGCTACAAAATTTAGATTTTTTAACTGATTTATAACTAAAGCTAATAAAATGAGATTTAAGCAACAAATTGAACACAATAAGCATTAAACAACTATGACAAGCATTAATAAGCTATTCTAAAGTATAATAAGCAAGCTACAAGCAGTAATAAGCTAAATTGCAATTTTAAGCTATAAAATGAAAATGAGAACTTATATTTGCCTTTGCTCAAACAAGGCTTATAAAATTCTCTTATGAGCTAATCAACACGCTCTAGCTTATCATAGATAAGCTATTGAGGTCCTGGAAACCCTTCCATTTCTGGTTTCCCTTCCAAAATTAAGCTGAGGTAATTTGAGGGTGAATTTGAATGTCAATAAGCTCATTTAAGCTTTAAGAGCTTAAATGAGAGTGTAGCTAGCTTATGAGTGAATTAGAGAGCTTAATGAGCTTATGTGAACAAAAGAGAGCTTATTCAAAACAATTTTGAAATAAAGTAAAACATTAAGTAACAATTGAACAATATGAAAAGTAAACTTTTATTAATAAAATGAACTGGTTACAAGCTTAAGGAAAATTATATTAAGTAGAAAATAATAAGCTAAAACGATTTGAAAAGAAAAATTACATAAGCTAAATTATATCCTAAACTATACTAAAGCTACTCCTACTCCTAGATGTTGATGTGAGTGAGGGTGAACTCTTATTCATAGCCCTGGAGCGAATGATCTAGACCTCTGCACGCTCCTTTCAATCTTGACCATCAATATCTTCTAATCATTGGATGCTCAATCTTAACCGTTGGATTGGAATGATAGCACACGGATTGCCACGCTGGCAATCCAATCATTAGGAAGGTTGTGCTTCTTTTACATGGATTTCAGTGTAAAATTCCTTTCTTTGGTGTGTTAGTTTGATGTCCGCGTGTCATTCCCTTGAGTTATCTTGACCAATCAAACGCTTTGATGACGTTTCTTTTTGCTGAGTCATTGCTTGGTACTAAGCATCTTCTTAGCCACATTGGATTTCATCTAGAAGTGAATTTTTACCCTTAATTTTGACACAGAGGTAAAGTTGGGACGAAGGTTAAACAGTAAACCTTCGCGCCCCTTTTTGATTTGTTTGACTGAGGCAATTGGGTGGTTGACTTGGGCTCATGGGTTATTTAAAAAGGAATGGGTCGGGTAAAATGTTTAGGGTAATTGGGTTAATATAATAACTTAACGACTATTAGCCTTTTTAAATAAAAGGACTAACGGTGTTATATATCTAAGGATTTTTTTGTGAATTTGGTTTAACATTAAGGGTCATTTGGGTATTTTAAAGGTTTTGTCATTTTGTGGTTGACCAATGTTTGACTAAGGTTGACTTTGTTGACCATTTGCTAGAAAACTTCCGGTTCTTGTGTACTCGATCCGTCTCGTGTTGGTTATTGCCCGGTTTTGGTTATTTTCTTGTGATTTTTGCAATATCCGTATCTACACATTCACAAAAGACAAAACACACATATACAAGCATAATTTTGCACATTTTCATCTTTTTAGGGCTTGTTTTGATATAAAATGGATATGTGATTTCTCACATATCAAAATTCCCCAAACTAAGTGATTGTCGTGTCCTCACGCAATATTATATGCTCTAAAACAAATACTTCAAAACCTCCCCAAACTAATCCTTTGAAAAGTAGCAAAGTCTTTTGTGGGGAGAGTTAAGAAATCAAAAGTTATAAAACACCCCATTTTCCCATTTTTCAAACATATTTTTTTAATTTTTTTAATTTTTTTAATTTTCCTAATTTACAACTTACTACTTATTCATGTGTGACATAATGTATTGTTTTCATTATTCATTGATAACTTTTAGGATCACTATCACGGTAACGATAGACAAAAATGTCCAAATGGATGATAATTCATCGTCCCCGACTTTACCTCTCCAAAGCCAAGCTTAAAAACGAAGTTCATTGTAAAATACAAGTTATGATGCAACTCTCACACACGCTCTCACTCGCTCTCCGGGTAATTGTGTACTTACTTTTTCCTTCCTTTATTCCCTTAGTTTTGTATCTCAAGATTTTTTTAAGTAATATACCAAAGGTTCTTTAAGCACTTTATTTCGATACTTGTTAATTCCAACATAAAGCGGTAATGGTTAAAAACGCAATATTTAATTCTAGCCCTTTTTTAAAAGATTCAAATGTTCATTCAAGATTAAAGTCCACATCGATGGCACCAAATATTGGCTTTTATTAGGGTTACTTAAGAAAGGTTACCTCATGTCATATACCTTAAGGCTCTTTAAGGAGGAATAAGGCTATAATTTTATACTTATTAATTTCTACTTACCCCATTATACCTCTAGGCCTCTTTAAGGACAAGCAAAATTTTATTATTGTGATACATATAGCTATGCCAAATTAGTATTCTTGATGTGTACACCATCTGATTACAAAGGAATAAAGATCACTTCCATTAACTTATTATTACTAAATAACCGCACCACCACCAACCCACAACACACTCCACCCCACCACCACCACCCCACACCACCACAACACCACACACCACCACACCACCACCCCACACCACCACACCCCCCAGAACCACCACCAAACACCCACCACACCACACACACCACCACCACCACCACAACACACACAACACACACCACACACACCACACACCTCCTCACCACACACAACACAACACACCACACTCAACCATCTCCAACCATTCCACCACACACACACCACCCCACATACCACACCACACCACCACACTACCCACCACCACCCACCCACCCACCCACCACCACACACAACACACCCACACACCACCAACCACACCACACCCAACACCGACCCCACCCCCAACCACCACCACACACACCACACCACCACACAAACCCACCTCACCACACCTACACATACACACACACCACCATACACTACTCACTCCCCACATCACCCACACACAACACACACACTCCACACCACAACACACCACCACTTCAACACCACACCACCCTCACCACACACTCACACTCACCACACTCACTCACTCACACTACTCACCACATCACACTCACGCACAACCCCACCACCACACCATCACACACCACACACCACAACCACACTCACACTCTCTCACCACCACCACCCAACACCACACCCACCCACTCACACCCTCCCTCACACTCACTCTACCACTCACTCACACACACACTCCCTCCACGCACTACCCCTTCCACCCACACCCACCACACCACCTACACCTCACACACCCCCCACCCACCACACACCCCCCACCCACACACACACCACCACACCCCCTCAACCAAAACACACACACAAACAACAACAACAACACCACCCCACCAACCAACACACCATACCACCCCAAACCACACACAACACACCACACATCCCACCACCACACCATCCACAACACCTCTCTCAACACTCTCGCACGTATTTATTAAACAATTATATAGCTCTCTCGCGTTAACTAATTATTAACTAAAAAACCGCACAACTCTATTTATTAAACAATTATATATAAATGTGAAACAAGCTAATGGGAGAAAAAGCCACAATTAACACTTATGAGCCTTAAAGAAATCCAACTATTCTATGTTTAGCATCAAAACTTATAATCTACTCTATCATCTCTTGTTCTTCACAATTTAAAATTTCTAATAAAGAAACTCGTGAATACTTAGCCTAGCATCAAGATTGGCACTTTAACAAGTCACATAGACTGGCAACAATCTTAATTCTAATAAATCGATCTTCGCATATTTAAAATCAATTATGGGAACTTGCAAAGTCTTGACTTTTTTAAGCTAGACTTGCGTTTTATAGCTCCTTGTATAAAAGATTAGCAAATTCAATCTATATATGTTAAGGAGAAAGCTAAGATATAAAACCGGTCGGGTCATAATTTACTTTTCATTCTCACCAACGGAAAACCTACATACGTGTCAAAACACTTATTAATTTTATCAACTATTTTCTATTTTTCATTATTACACACATTTTTTTGTATATGAACAATAAACTAGATATTAAGATTTAAAAATTTAAAATTTTTGCGGGGGTACGTGAGTACAACGAGCAAAAGTAGGTAAGATCATATCGAAGATATACTACCCCATACTAAAATTAAACATTGTCCTCAATGTTTTCTAGTCTAAGACTTAAAACCCCATACTAGAACTCAAAAAGTCGAATGCGCCAAAAACTTGATCCGTCTTCGAATACGCTATACGTAAATATATAGTATAAGGATAGGTCAATAATAGTATAGTAAGTATTTTCCGTCGGGTTCAAGAAACAAACTTTTAACCAAAGTTGTCTCAAAAACCTCTCGGGTCGTTTTCCCTCGACGAAGTGCGAATTGAGAATCGGTTAAGTCCGTGATCGCGCGTTTTGAATGGTTTTAAAGATTTTTGATTTGGTTTTCTAAGTCCTACTAAATAAAAAATAACAAGTAAATAAATGCACGAAAACAAGTAAGCAAGTAACGATGATGAAAGCATAAAGATGTTAACGGGAAATAAAGAAAACGAGACAATTAAAACTCAGATTATCAAAAATTAAACCTAAAATGATTTTCTAAACTTTTCCTAATCCTAATTACTAACTTGTAAGAAAAAACTAAGGAAATCCAAAACCGAGAGTGCTTAAAATTTAAAACGAAGAAAACGAGACCGGAGATCAAATCCCGTTCTTTAAAAAGTGCAATACTTAAATTTTAACCTTACGAAAGTAAATTTAAATCCTAAGCCTAAAATATGATAAAAGAAAATTTTATAAAAAAGAATTTTATTTTTTTGATCATTTTTATATTTTTTATGAATTTTTAAAGTTTTTAATAAAAATAAATGATTAAAAATACCAAACTTTGAATTAAAAATATAAGAAAATTACTAAAAGTAGCTAAGGTAACAAAGAATGCAGGAAAATTATAAAAACCTAAAAAGCTAAACTTAATAAGCCGGGAAAAAGCTAAATAGCACACGAAGTGCTTTTTATAACAAAAACTCAAAAAGATGTTAAAAGTAACAAAAGAGTGCACCTTGGGACGTATGTGTGGTGTTGAGGTTTATAAAAGGTTGAATGAGGTTGAGGTCATGGGTTCGAGCCTTGCTCACCCATGACTTCCTTCGTTCCCTTTTTATATTTTGCAAAACTTTTTAAAACAAAGTTGTAGAACAACTGAAAACTAAGAACTTTTGTTAAGAAAACTTTTTTCAAAATCTGAAATAAGCTAGAAAAAAGCTTAAACAAACTGACATAAATGACTTAACTAATTTTTTTTTGCTTTGTAACAAAACTTAATAAGCTAAAAACTGAAATAAGCTAAAGCTAGAACCAAATAAGCTATCACTACCCTAAAACTAACCTAATAAGCTAATTTGAGCTAGAAATGAGCAAGTAGAATAAGCCATAAGTTGAAAAAGTGATTAAGCACTTTTTCTTAAAACTAAAAATCAAACAGACAAACAGCTAACTTTGGGCTTATTTTTAACTAAGCTAAAGGAACCTTGTGGCAATAAGCCTTATACCTACTTAAAGCTTGACCTCCAAACTAAATAAAACAGCTTTTGAAAACTAATTTGAAAATCAAATAAGCTAATAAAAGGCTAGTAGAAAAAGCTGATGCAGACAGACTTAAATATTTTTGGTTTTTTTAAGATTTAATGAAAAAGAAAAAATGCAAATTTTGAAGCTAAAAACAGATGACTAATTAAGTTACTTTTTATAAAATAAGCTGAAACAGATCTAATTCAACCTAAGGACTACGTATGCTCCAAAATTCAAGGCCTAATAACTACTTTTACCATCTGAAAATTAAGCTTAAACTAGGCTATTTGTCTATATTACCCTACTGATGCAGTTTGCAATTTTTAAAACTTAAAACTAACTAATGCTATCCTAAAAATTATGTTACTACACTCTTAGAACCTCAAAACAAAGGCAAATTCACTAACAATATTAGCTAGAAACATTCAAAGCTCAATAAGCTTAAGGATCTGAGCTAAAAGACTCAGACTTATAAAACATACACACAAAATCTTAAAGACTTGATTAAAACTAATGAAACTCTAAAATCCTTATCTCATAAACCTATATATGAAATTTAAAATGAATCCAAAGGACCAACCGGTCTCAAGCAGTGCTAACTTGAGTTAGAACTGCTTGACCCAAACACTCCTTTAAACTCTTCAAATCCATACTCAGCTTATGAAAATGAGATTTAAAGATTAAACTATTAATATCAGATATTAATAAGCTATTAACAGACCTAATAAGCAGATTTAAGCAAACTAATAAGCAGAAGAAATAAGCTAACAACTATTGCTAAAAATTTTGGATTTTTTTAACTGATTTATAACTAAAGCTAATAAAATGAGATTTAAGCTACAAATTGAACACAATAAGCATTAAACAACTATGACAAGCATTAATAAGCTATTCTAAACTATAATAAGCAAGCTACAAGCAGTAATAAGCTAAATTGCAATTTTAAGCTATAAAATGAAAATGAAAACTTACAACTGCCTTTGCTCAAACAAGGCTTATAAAATTCTCTTATGAGCTAATCAACAAGCTCTAGCTTATCATAGATAAGCTAGTGAGGTCCTGGAAACCCTTCCATTTTTGGTTTCCCTTCCAAAATTAAGCTGGGGTAATTTAAGGCTGAATTTGAATGTCAATAAGCTCATTAAGCTTTAAGAGCTTAAATGAGAGTGTATCTAGCTTATGAGTGAATTAGAGAGCTTAATGAGCTTATGTGAACAAAAGAGAGCTTATTTAAAACAGTTTTGAAATAAAGTAAAACATTAAGTAACAATTGAACAATATGAAAAGTAAACTTTTATTAATAAAATGAACTGGTTACAAGCTTAAGGAAAATTACATTAAGTAGAAAACAATAAGCTAAAACGATTTGAAAAGAAAATTTACATAAGCTAAATTCTATCCTAAACTATACTAAAGCTACTCCTACTCCTAGATATCTCTGTGAGTGAGTGAAGCTTCTTATTTATAGCCATGGGGCTTTTCGAGTACTTCATTTTAATTTTTTTATAGTCGATACAAACTCTCCACCCGGTAATAAGACGTGTCGGAATCAATTCATTTTCTTCATTAGCAACGACGGTGATTTCACCTTTCTTAGGCACACAATGGATTGGACTAACCCAAGGGCTGTCGGAGATCGGGTAAATCATTTCGGCATCAAGAAGTTTAATTACCTCCTTCTTGATAACCTCATGAATTTTCGGGTTAACCCATCTTTGACTTTGAACCGTGGGTTTACAATCTTCTTCCATCAAGATTTTATGGGTACAAAAACGAGGGTCGATACCCTTGATATCGGTGATTTTCCAAGCAATGGAACGTTTATGTGATTTAAGCACATTTAAGAGAGCTTCTTTTTCTTCATCTTTTAAACATTTTGCAATTATTACGGGTAACTTATCAGTTCCTTCTAAGTAGGCATATTCCAAGTGAGATGGTAAGTCTTTTAACTCTAATTCTGGAGGCTCTTCAATTGAAGATTTTGCCTTAGTCACTTCCTTTAGGTCCATAGGAGGGAGTTGAAATGTGTCATTATTCAACAAGTTTCCATCAAACAAATATCTCCCTCCGTATCGCAATTGGCATGATCAATTTCTGGTGAAATCGAATCATCCTTGAGAAAAGCCTCTATTTCTTTTAAAGTGAAATCACTTCCTTCGAACAGAGTAAAAGAAAGAAAAGAGTCAAAAATAATAGGCTCAAAAGTCGAGATGGGATTGCCACCCGAAGAATTATTAGAAAACCTAACACTTCTTGAGAGTACTCCTCACAAGCTACATCAATGACGTCAAATTCGTTAAATCGACATATCATCATATGAGAGGTTATCGCGTAGTTTGAATTGAGATTAAAAGTGACGAACGCTCATATCGTTAACCGAAGAGTTTTATTTCTTCTCCATAAACATCATTAAACACTGAATCGATCACAAAAAAGGATCTCCCAAGTATGAGAGGAACCCGAGGACCAGCTTCAAAATCAACAACAACAAAGTCGGTAGAAAAGTGGAACTTTCCCACTTTGACAAAAATGTCTTCGGCGAGTCCTTTAGGACGAGTAATGGATCGATCCGCTAATTCTAAAGTCATTCGAGTCGGTGTAAAATTTAGGGTAGGGAAGCATTTTCCAACTGGACAAAAGCATAAGATTTATATTCAAGCGCTGCCAAGATTACGGCCAAAGGCGTTGACATAATCCATTCCCGGAAATACCAGGTAATAAGAAACTTGCCGGGATCTCCAATCATTTGGAGCTTTTTGTAGGACAACGCAGCACAATTCTCGTTCACGTATCTTAGCAAATTCAAACAACTTTTACCTTATTCCTAATAGCAAATTCTTAATCATAGGGGCAAATCTTGCATCAAAATGAAACTCCGCGAAGCTAATGTCAAAAAAGACGCAAGTCTGAAAGATTTGAAAAATCTTCTCCATTTGATTCGAAGCTTTTTCACGGAACTTTTGATCATTAAGTCTCGAAGGATATGGAATATTCGGCTTAGGTAAAGTCTTCGGAACATTGGGTTCCGGAATCGGAATGGGATTAACTAGAGGTAGGATTTGAGCGGTACTTCTTTGGAAATTAGTTTGCTCCTTATCCGTTGTCTCCTTGGTTTCTCGTTCTACTACCTTTTTGGGAGAAAGATTAGTAGGAATCGAAGGTCCCTCTTAAGCAACACCACTATGAGTAGTGATTGCTTTCATCTCACTCTTTGGGTTTGGAATAGTATTACTCGGAAGAGTACCCAAAGTTGAGGCTTGGTTCTGGAGAAATCCACTTAACATATTTTGCAAATTATTTTGAAAAGTATTTTGTTGATTCATCAAGATGGTTTGTTGAGTCTTCATCATGTTTTGAATTTCATTCTTAAATTCTCCTTTCAACGAGTTGATTTGACTTTGCATGTTTCTCGTCATTTGATCATTCGATTTCATATAATTTAAAACTCATTTGGAACTCCTTGTTTGAACTTGTATTATTAGGTTATTAAAAGTTGTTTTGAATCCTTGATTTTAAAATATTAGAGCATGATTATTTTAAGCTAGAAAACCTTGATTTCTATAAAATTATTTCCCGCTGAATACAAAAATTATTCCATGGACCTTGATTAAACCTATTTTGTGTGACTACGGGTATTTACAATCAAGTTAACCCTCTGAACCGTCTTAGTAACCAAATGGCACCACCCTGGTTTTGCTCCGGTGCAAAACAATGGTCAAATAGGTTTAATCAAAATCAAGGTCAAGGGAATAATTTTAATCGGGGAAATAATTTTCATAGTAATCAAGGTTTTCAAGCTCAAAATAATCATGCTCCGAATTTTCAAAATCAAGGATTTCAAAACCAACATTTTCAAGTGCCTAATAATCAAGTCAACAGAGTTTTCAAATGATTTTTTCGATTACAAGAAGAAATACACGACAAAATATAAGAAACATGCAAAATTAAATCAACTCGTGAAAGGAACCTTAAGAAAGAAATTCCCAAAAAAACAACGACAAAATCCAACAAGCCGTCATGATGAAACAACAAGACTACCTTCAAAATAATTTGCAAAACATTATAATGATTAGTTTCAGAACCTAGCTCAACTCGGGTACTCTTCGATAATACCATTCCACACTCGAAGGGTAGATGAAAAGCGAATCACTACTCGAAGTGGTTTGCTTACGATGGGACCTTCGATCCTACCCTAAAAATGGTAGTGGAATGAGAAATCGGAGACAACGGATAAGGACAATCTAACTTCCAAGAGTAACCGAACTCAAATCCCACCTCCGATTATCCTCATTTCTATTCCGGAACCCGATGTTCCAAAGACTTTGCCTAAAACCACTCCCATTCTGAAATCCGATGTTCCGAAGAATTTACCTAAGCCAAATATTCCATATCCTTCCCAACTTAATCAAGAAAAATTTCATGAAAAAGCTTCGTATCAAAAAGAGAAGATTTTTCAAATGTTTCAAGATTTGCGTTTTGACATGCAGTTTCAAGGTGGCAATTGTTTTTTATGCCAAGACTTTGCACCTACGATAGGAATTTGCTCATGAAATAAGGCAAAGTTGCTTGAATACTAAGATACCGTTGATGAGGATTGCTCATATCAGGGACGATGCACCTCAAAAAGCTTCCCGTCAAAGCTGGAGATCGCCGACACTTTTCTTATTCATGCATTTTCGTAGGAATGATGTATGTCACGCCTTGGCCAATCTTGGCGCGAGCATAAATCTTATGCCTCTTTTCCTTTTGGAAAAAAGCTTCCCTACCTAAACTTACAAACAACACGGGTGAATTTAGAGTTACGGATCGCTCCAAAACCCATCTCAAGACACGCAGAAGACGTTTACATTAAAGTGGGAAAGTTTCCATTTCCTACTCAACTTTGTTTTGTCAATTTCGAAGTTGATCCTCGAGTTCCTCCATACTAGGAGAGATCCTTTATGAGACCGTCGTGCTTTAATTGATGTTTATGAGAAGAAATAACTCCTTACAAGTTTGTAACAAAGGCCTCATTTTAATCAGATCAAACCCATGAGATACCCTCTACAAATGATAAGTCGTAAACCGAATTGACATCAATGATGCATTTTGTGAGTATAAGCTCCGTATTGCTATGATTTTCTAATATATTCTACGTGTGGCAACCCACCCCTACGGAACAGACCTCTTACTTCCGAATTCACTTATTAGAAGAGATTGAAGCTTATCTCAAGGATGATTCTCGAATTATACCGGAAATAGATCATGCCGATGGATCCAGAGGACGATCTTATCTTTAATTGAAAAATTGATTAAATACTGACCCGATTTCAACTTTCCACCGTGATGGACCATAAAACAAAGTGAATTGACCGAGGCAAAATCTTCAATATGAAGAGCCTCCGGAAATAGAGTTTAAAAGATTTACCATCTCACTAGCAATATGCTTACTTAGAGAAAACGACAAGTTACCAGTGATTATTGCAAAAGGTTTAAAAGATGATGAAAAAAAAGCTCTCTTAAAGGTTTAAATCTCATAAACGGGCCATTGCTTAGAAAATCACAGACATCAAGGGTATCGACCCTCGTTTTTGTACACACAAAATCTTGATGAAGGATGATTACAAACCCACGGTTTAAAGTCAAAGACGGGTTAACCCAAAAAATTCAAGAGGTAATCAAAAAGGAGGTCTTAAAACTTCTTGATGCCGTATGTTTACCGAACCCTACAGACTATGGGTTAGTCCAGTGCATTGTGTTCCCAAGAAAGGTGGAATAACCATTGTTGCTAATGAAGAGAATGAATTAATTCTGACACGTTTAGTTACCGGGTGGAGAGTTTGTATCGACTATAGGAAGTTAAATGAAGCGACTCGAAAAGATCATTTTCCATTGCCATTTATGGATCAAATGTTAAAGAGATTAGCCGGAAATAAGTTTTATTATTTTCTAGATGGATTTTTGGGGTATTTCCAAATATCAATAGATCCCCAAGACCAGGAGAAAACTAGTTTCACATACCGTATGGAACATTCGCGTACCGTCGCATGCCATTTGCTTGATGTACAAGCCCCGGTAACTTTCAACGGTGTATGATGGCCATATTCTATGATATGATCGAAAAGACTATGATAGTGTTTATGGATGATTTCTTGGTTTTTGGGGATAGTTTTGATTCGTGCCTCTCCAATTTAGAAAAGATGCTAAAACGGTGTGAAGACACGAATTTAGTTCTTAATTGGGAGAAGTGTCACTTTATGTGTAGAGAAGGAATTGTGTTAGGACATAAAATATTTGCGAAAAATCAGGAATGAGGTCGATCAGCTAAAGTCTATGTTATGTATTAACTTTATAACTTAATCATGTATTCATTTTATGTGAACCACAGAGAAACGTAGTCCAAATCTACGCACACAAAGAATCAACAAATCAACAAACCAAACTTACCAAAATACACCAACCCCTTGCGTGCACCGCACCCTCACCCGATCCACACCAGACCACGGTGATCGTAGTTACCTAGGTCAAGCTGGTTTTATACCGACGTATTTAATCCAAGCCTTACCAAAATAAGCTAACCGATGACTCACCTTCTTGAGAAGGAAACACCGTTTGTATTTTCTAAGGAATGTAAAGAACTTTTCAGACTCTAAAAAAAAGCTTTACCGAAGCTCCGAGCTTAGTTGTCCCAGATTGGAACCTACCTTTCGAACTAATGTGTGATGCAAGTGATTTCGTGATTGGTGCAGTTTTAGGACAACGAAAGACAAAGCACTTTCAGCCTATACATTACACTAGTAAGACAATGACAGAAGCTCAAATTCATTACACTACCACGGAAAAGGAAATGCTTGCCGTTGTGTATGCTTTTGAAAAGTTTTGGCCATATCTTGTTTTATCTAAAAGCATAGTATATACGGATCACTCGGCTTTAAAGTACCTTATAAACAAACAAGACGCCAAGCCGAGGTTGCTCCGTTGGGTTCTTCTCCTATAAGAATTTGATATCACCATCCATGATAAAAAAAAGGAAGTGAGAACCTCGCGGCGGATCATTTGTATATAGACTTGAGAATCCTCATAAGGATGTGTTAGAAAACAAAGACATAAATGAACATTTCCTTTTAGAAACTCTTGGTGCTTTAACATGAGAGAACCCCCATGGTTTGCGGACTATGCCAAATTTCCATGCTGTGAAAATTTTATCATCAAAGGAATGACAACTCAACAAAAGAATAAATTTTTCAAGGACGTTAAACATTATTTTTGGGACGATCCCTATCTTTTTCGTATTTGTGCGGATCAAATTATTCGAAGGTGTGTGCATGGGCAAGAAGCTAATGATATCCTTAAAGCTTGTCATGAAAGACCCACTGGGGCCATCATAGGTGCCACTCTCACCGCGATCGAAAGGTATTTATGCCGTTTTTCTTTTTGGCCCGACCATATATCGAGATGCTCCATGAACGATGATCAAATCTTGTGAGATACGTGTCAAAGACAAGGCCAAATTTTCACAACCGAATGAGATTGCCTCAAACCTATTCAATTTATGAAATCTTCGATGTATGGGGTATTGATTTTATGGGACCATTTCCGTCTTCACATGGGAATAAATACATCCTGGTTGCCGTTAATTATCTTTCGAAATGGGTTGAAGTAAAGGCGCTCCCCACAAATGATGCTAGAGTTGTAGTAAAGTTTTTAAAGTCTCTTTTTGCCCGATTCGGAATGCCTAGAGCTATTATAAGCGATCGTGGGACCCATTTTTGTAATGATCAGTTTGCTAAAGTAATGTCTAAGTATGGGGTCACTCATCGTTTAGCTACCGCTTATCACCCTCAAACGAGCGGTCAAGTAGAGGTGTCCAATCGTGGCTTAAAACGTATTTTAGAAAGGACGGTTAGAGAAAACCGTGCCTCGTGGTCCGACAAACTAGATGACGCTTTGTGGGCATTTCGTACCACTTTTAAGACACCGATTGGTTGTACGCCTTACAAACTAGTGTACGGGAAGTCTTGCCATTTACCTATCGAGTTAGAGCATAAAGCATATTGGGCTTTGAAACATGCTAATTTTGATCTTAAAACCGCGGGTGATCACCGGAAGCTTCAACTTAATGAGCTTAATGAGCTTCGTGATCAAGCTTACGAGAATTCTTTGATATATAAAGAGAGGACGAAGAAGCTTCACGACTCAAAGATCAAAAACCGCATTTCAATGTTGGTGATCGAGTTTTATGCTTCAACTCTCGTCTAAAGATATTTTTGGGAAAGCTTAAAACTCGTTGGTCAGGACCTTTCACCATCACCAAAGTTTTTCCATACGGAACCATCGAGTAATGTCAACCCGATGGTCTAAACTTTAAGGTGAATGGTCATCGTGTGAAGCATTACTTTGGAGAGGACTTTCCACCCAAGGTAGTCCCAGATCTTCAGACTTTCCCCAAGGACGAATGAATTCGGGGATCGAGTCAAGCTATGTGACTTGGTTACCAAAAATAAAGCGCTTCATGGGAGGCACCCCATGCTTATCCTTTTATCTTCTTTCTTATTTCTATTATGATGTGAGGAGGCTTGTACTCTGCCGATTCTTGTTGTTTGTGCTTGTGATTTTTCTAGGATTGAACCAAAATTTTCTGAAGACTCTCGTGTTCGGTGTTTTGTCCCGGTTCACTCGAGCTTCCTAGCCTTTGCTTGCCATTAGTTTGGGGAAATCCGATATCCTAAGATTATTATCGTCTAACATTTATCTTGCTTGAGATTTTTGTGATACTTTCTTCATGCTTGGATTATGCATTCAACTTTTTGAGTTCTATTATGGGGTTTTTAAGTCTTAGGCTAGGAAACATTGAGGACAATGTTTAATTTTAGTATGGGGTAGTATATCTTCGATATGATTTTACCTACCTTTGCCCGTTGTTCTCACGTACCTCGTTTTCCCAAAAAAAAATTAAATTTTTAAGTCTTAATATCTAGTTTATTTTGAATAAAAAAATATAAATAGTTAGTTGAATAAATAGAAAATAGTTGACACGAATGTAGGCTTTCCGTTAGTGAGAATAAAAAGTAAATTTTGACCCGACCGATTTTATATCTTAGCTTTCTCCTTAACTATAAATAGATTGATTTTTGCTAATCTTTTATACAAGGAGCTATAAAACGCAAGTCTAGCTTTAAAAAGTCAAGACTTTGCAAGTTCCTATAATTGATTTTAAATATGCGAAGATCGATTTATTAGATTTGAGATTGTTTGCCAGTCCTAAGTGACTGTTAAAGTGCCGATCTTAATCAATTAGGCTAATTATTCAACGATTTCTTTCTTAGAAATTTTAAATTGTGAAGAACAAGAGATGATAGAGTAGAGAAAGGGGCAAAGTGCGGCGCACACATGGATTTGTACGGCTTACTTGATGAGTTAATGCGAAGTGAATTTAATGATATTTGAAGAAGTGAGGCACACAAAAGTATTTATGCGGCGTACTTGGGGAGTTAATGCATTCCTTTGACTGAGACTTTAATTCATTGACTTTGGGGAGAAAGTACGCGCACAACTGGTAAGTGTTGGCGTACTTGGATGGCCTGATAAGAATGTCGGCGCACAAAACCAGTAAGTGCGGCGTACTTTAGAGATTTTCAGCTTGGAGATTTATTCTTTTCTTGAATCATGATTTCTAATATGCTTAATACGACTTGAGCTTTACTCTTATGATCTTAGGATTCTTCTAGTGAACCTGAATTTTTATGCTAAAAAAGTAACTAAAGCTCATGAGAAAAGATCAGATAAAAACAAATAACGCCACCCAAAACTGTATAATTTAGGTGTTATCTTATGTTATTGGCTAAAATGGTGGAAGTACAAAGACCGACCATTAAATTACTGTTTAGAGTTATATAGGTGGTTAAGTTTAGGTATTATTTATTCCAAATCCAGCCCAAAATCGAAGGGATCCTCCCAGGATATTCCACTATATATTGTAGAATTCCTTAGGTATGAAAAAAAGGAGTAAGTAGAGAATTAAGAGAAAAGGATCTAACTGAGATGAGAGCTAGTAACTTGGGAACAAACCCAACAAGGTACTAGTTATGAAGTCTCGGTAAGCGCTGAAGGGGTTGAAGAATTAAAAAGAAAAGTTAAGATAAAGGGTGAAAAGAAAGAAGCCCTCCTTACACTTAGGCAGAAACCGGGTCAATACATATGCTATCAGCAACACCTAAGCTATTGTCTGGTATTGAAGATAGTCATCATGGACCCAGTGATGCAATGCACAACCCTTTCCAGCCACTCAAAGTCGAAAAGACTTTGTTTTAAAACTCACGAAGATTACACACATTTCTATCGACTTTCTCACTTCGAGTTAGTTGGTATTAAAAAGGTGGCAATCAGCTTTAACCTCCGATCACTAAAATCAAATGTGCACTATCAATTCTAGATCCAATAAATAGATCATCCATAAATCTCTCTAGGACACTTTTCTATTATAAACTGGTTTCTCACACACTGTGAAAACTAGTAATATCTTAAGAGTCCTACAATTATCCCTGTGATTTTGCCAGAACATCAGAGTGATACTTAGGTATTCACAATGAAGATGGAAATCCTTCCAGTGTCAACATCAAACAGCACTGCGGTAGGTAACTTGTGCGATTCTGTATGAATCAAACTTGTGACAACTGGAAAACAACGATGGTGCGATTCTATATGAATCAAACTTGTTCTAGGTTTTGAATTGGCGGTTGATGAAATTTTAAAATGCTAAAACTCTAGATGTGTCACAAAACCACTTTAGCAAGTGACACGTCGATTGATTTTCTTAAACCAATTTTTATTCAATCTGTGAGACTTTGTCCCTCTGGTTCACTCTTATCGTGTTGTCTACTTTGAGACGTTCCGATAATGAAAACCAGCTGAGTACGATTGAATCAAGACATATGTGTTTAAAAGATTCAATACTGGCAAGCTAGAATATCCTGTCAAGGAATTCTTCTTTAATTAATCTACCTGATCACAAGTCGATCCTCATGGATTCGAAGGTTAATCCAACCACATAGGCGAATGACAAAGCCATATTCGTCCCCCAGATTTATTGCTAACTGTTTTATTACAGATTCATATAAAGATGGTGTGGAAGTACTTGATTCCAGCTGCTGTCAAGACAAGTCAAGATTCATAGCCACATGCTCATACTCGATCGACAAATATAAATACATCATGAAAGCTCAAGTACATGTTTCAAGACTTCTGCTACTCTGATACCGTACGTCTTTCTTGAAGCGACGAAGTATTAAGTTGATACCGTACGAAGTGTTAAAGTTAAAGAATATCAAGAAAGATGGTTACCACACGCTTTCAACATCAACGAAAAGTATGAGCATGTTGGTTCAGAAGTCACAAGATCACAAGAAGGCAAAAGATCACAAGGTGATGAAAAAAGATTATGCTTGGTTGATGATCTCAAAAAAGTTCTAAATCACATTCATATCAAGTTAAAGATATAAGTCAAAGCCTAAAGTCAATGATCACTACATCAATTCACAAGTTAATGATTGAAGTTAAAGACTACGAGCTCAAGACTAAAGTCAAAGCATAGTATGCTAAGTTTAATTTTTTTATAAAATGGAGTGACCTCCCGTAGGGGGAGATTGTTAGGATACAAAAAGTATCAGCCACTTCCAATAT
Organism: Tanacetum coccineum; assembly: GCA_026074375.1. NCBI lineage: Eukaryota > Viridiplantae > Streptophyta > Magnoliopsida > Asterales > Asteraceae > Tanacetum > Tanacetum coccineum. The sequence goes on from BQNB010034385.1 coordinate 48,573, forward strand.
AGTTAGTCGTAGCTCGTAGTAAGTTGATTAGTTAAGATAGCAAGCTAACCGGGCCAAAGACACATGAAAAGCCCATAACTTAAGCCCATGGCCGGTTAAGCTTTAGGTATAAATACCCTCTCCACACATGGAGAAGGTGTTGGTTGTTCACTTGTTGGTTACTCTTTTCACACAATAATCTAATATTTCTTTCTTTCTTTCTCTCTCTAAGTGTTCATTCAACCACCTATCTTTCTCTCTCTAAACCCTAATCGAATCTACCATATATGTAATAAGTTATTCTACACATTTCCTTTTACCTTTTGTTTTACATTTTTATATTTACTTTATCGCCTTACATTTATATTTGCATTATATCTATATGTGTGTGAATTGTTGCTTATATTGTTTGAATGATAATTGTGTCATGGATATAAGTTAATATTGTGATTATGCTTTAGTGAATATAAATGTATTATACACACTTCTCATATTGCGTCTAACTTGATTGGCAATTTGATACGAAATATTTTAAATTTTTAAATGGAAATGTATTCACCCCTCCCTCTACGATTTCCACACCAACAATAAGTTGCTTGTAAAAATAAGATCATTTAGACGCATCTCATCGACATGATCTTGTAATTCTACCCGCCAATAGAATAGGAAAACTCGGGTTTTCTTCTAATCGACTCGAGAATCAGCTATCACCAGGTTACCAGTTTAACACCCCAACACCCCTACCTTCAACCCGGGTTAACCCGGTCTTCCAAACGATTTTTTTTGCAATTATTATAAAAAAAACATATATATAAAAATCATGAAATATTTCATATATTGAGCATAAAAACTATTTACTAACAAATATAACATGAAAAATAAAATTATGTCGCAAATATATATACAATTAACATGGTTTATTTGTAAAAAATCGAAACCCGACCGGGTCTCGAGAACCGGGTTGACCCGGGTCGCTTCAAACTCGGTTTAGTTTGACCTGTTTTTTCGACCCGAACCGGCCGGGTCGAATTGAATTTCAAAACATCGCTCCCCGCACCTCCACATCCACCTCTAGTATACCTAGGTAGTCAGTCATTTTCTGTATTCCTATTTTACGTAATCTCAACATTAAACTAATATGGTTAACGCCATATTTCTTAAACTGAATTATCCCAAGTCTATAATGATGAAAAGCCATAAAACTAACACGAAAAGAAAGTCGATGATAGATGTTTACTGAAATCGATCCGGCCTATCTCTATTTATATAGAATATAAGGGTCGCGACTTTCCTTATATTATCTAACCGGGTTTAGTCGATCAACAATTATAAACTCCGGCAAGGAACTTGTTTATTGAATGTAATATACGATTGTATGTATAAATAAGTGGTTTTTCACCCGCGCTTTGTTGTGGAGCGCGATGTTTTACGTTAAAGACTAACTTTGCAACAAAATGTGATAACTCAAGGGCTATTTTCGTAGTGCAAAGTTAGTCATTAAAAACTAACTTTGCAAAGGACCGATAACCCCAAAGACTATTTTCGTAGATTGCTTTTGAATTTTTTAACGAAAATAGTCTTTGGGCTAGCGCTTCGTTGCAAAGTTAGTCATTAAGGATTAACTTTGCAACGGACCGATAACCCAAAAGCTACTTCCGTAAATACTTACCTCGGGGTTGGTGAAAAATAGACGTTGCCAGAGGCAGTACTGATAAATGTTATAAAGTTGTAATAATATGTATAAAAAAGTTGGTTAAAATGTGATCACAGATTTATTTATTTAATCTTTAGTTTTATGATATACTAATTATAATCTGTGTGCGAGTTGAGATCATCATAGACTCAAAATTTAGCATATCATTATTTTTTCATCAAAATAATAAAAACTCACTTTCCACCTCTTTTTTAAAAATAAAATATCTTGCAAACGGTAAATCGTCAAACGACAAAAATACACCATCGCGACGAGTATTTTTTTATCTTTCAGTAGACATCCATCTCGATATACTTTCGAAGAATTTTTTTTCGATTTTTTTTTCCAGTCACGTCTGAAAAAATCACATGTGATTTGTGATACAAATCACATGTGATTTCATAAAATCACATCTGATTTTATAAAATCACACGTGATTTGTGATATAAATCACATGTGATTTTTTCTAGACGTATCTAAAAAAATTCGAAAAAAATTTCGTCGAAAGTATATAGAAGTGCCCCTCTATAGAAAGGTGATTTAATTCTCGTCGCGATGGTATGTTTTGTTTTGCGTAACGATTAACGGTTTGTGAAATATTTAATTTTTAAAAAAGAGGTGAAAAGTGGGTTTTTATTATTTTGATTAAAAAATGAGCGGCTAGGATTAGTTCATTGGGTCTATGCTAAATTTGGAGTATATGTTAAACTTTTGCCATGTGTGTGTAGGGGTGGCAATTTCTGACCCGACACGAAACCCGACCTGAAACCGACACGAAAATTAACAGGTTCGGGTTGAGTCTAATAGATTTTGGGTTGGGTTTGGGTCGACCCATCTGACCCGTTTATTAAACAGGTTAGGTTTGGGTTAGGAATAAATTAATTGGGTCGACCCGCCAACCCGTTTAAGATTTTTTTTCTAAAATTAAAAATTATTTCTATTTTATTATATGTGTTAAATGGGTTAAACGGGTTGACCCGTAAACCCGTTGGTTAAAAAATAAGCGGCTAGAATTGGTTCATTGGGTCTATGCTAAATTTGGGGTATATGTTGAACTTTTGCCATGTGTGTGCATGTACGGTATTTTTTTTGAAATTTTCAATAATGTATTTTTACTTATTAAAAATCAAATATCTTAATTTTTGTTTTAATTATAGTTTTTAATTTTGATTTATAATTATGTTTGATGTACAGGGTAAAAGTTCATATATATTGTAGTATTTTCATAGACATGGTCATCTTTATGTACAAAATTTAGCTACCCACATGTTGTGTTTGCGTATTAATAATTTAAACCAATTCGTTCTATAATCTTATGCTGAAGTATTAATAGTTGTGTTACCGTGTCATTGTTGTAAGTGTATTTCTTTTTTTCAAATAAAAAAATGTTTTATCTATTA